>VZSG01000218.1:106801-122707 GCA_013398315.1 Nothoprocta pentlandii | reverse complement strand
CCTCTTTTGGGATACTGTTAACAAGAATAAGAGGATCTAGAGTGCCAATTATTTCTCCTACTTTTCAGGCATTAATTTCTCTATTAATATTGGGATAAAACTCCTTGTATTTTGCTACATAAGCAAGAAGTTCCTCTTTCAGAAATTCTAAGTAATCAGTAGTTCCAATTAAATCAGTATATCTGGAACTGATTTTGTTACCAAATAAATCTTGATCAGGATGCTTTGGGGCACATCTGATAACTATGTCAAACCACATAGGTCTTATTCTGAACTTGGCCATAAAGAAGGTGAAAAAATTACCCTGATGTCTATGTCTTATTATATCCATTGTTTGGATCAGCCAGCAATATTAATAAGTCACAAACATCAGGTCTGGTACATAATGTATAGACTGTACATTGTTACATACAGAGCAATCGAAACTTGCCCTTAGCCATGTATGGCAAACTTCAGATTATATTTCAGTTCATTTGTAAGGCAAGAGGAAGAGCCTATAGTAAACACTTGTCCGCTTTGTTAAACATCAGCAATAAATGATAGAACAGTGCAGCTTCTATTTGATTTCATAATGTTCTTACATATAGCCTCATGACAGAAGAAAGTCAAATGAACTCGGAGACACTACATGGTTTTCCTTTCTCCTCTAACTCCTCTCACCGAGGTCTAGATATAACCACACTGACCTACTGCTGGGAATACCTATTGCCTAGAGTGTGATTGCTTCCTGGAGTAGTAAAGAAATCTGTGTTATCACTCAACAGTGAACACACTTTGCCTATAACAAGCATTTAAAAACCAACAAAAGGAAGTACTTTTTCACGCAACACATAATTACATTTTGGAACTCGTTGCCACAGGACGTTGTTAAGGCCAAAAGCATAAATGGAGTTAAAAAGAGACTAGACAAATTCATGGAAAAAAGGTCCACCACTGGCTATTAAAATGCGATGGTCCAGATGCTGCCTCTAGCTCAGGAAATCCCTACGCCGTTGATTGCCAAAAGATGTGGAGAGAGGAAGAAGTCTATAAGAGCAACCCAGAACATAAGGCTCAGTACTGATGAGTTATTCTTTAGTCTGGATACCTAAGAAAAAAAAATCAGTCTTATATGATAGTATTGTCAGTTCTGCCCACTAACTTTGGATCACCTGGGATGGTTTTTACAAAATTTGGCAAAGATATAGAGGTCTCATGAAGTGTAGGGAAATAGGCAGCTTAAGAGAAAATGGAATTCTTAATTTTCAAAAGCTACAGCATCAGCTCAGCTTTTCTTAAATATTAACACAAGACACAAATACGTAGGAGATGGAATTGCACTGAAACTTTGTTCACAGAACTACTCAGAGTCATGATTTGTAAATATTACATGACCAATTAAAAAAAATGCAACAGAATGAAAGCTGTAGAGAGGCATATAAATAATATTTAACACTAGTTGCATATTTAGGATCACATTAAAAACACAAATAAGTCAAAGCCCAGGGTCAATCCAGTTGTCCATATGCAGACAATACACAAAGTAAAATAAAACAAGGAGAAAAATAGTCTTTAAAAACAATAAAGTTGTTTATATTTCATAGTGAAAATGTACATTGTGCATTAACATTCATTCCCAATCACATGTCATAAAGTCACATCTGCATCAAATGTTCTACTCCCTCTCTTTGAACTCCTTTGAAATGTTTCCTTGGTGTTTTTAAAGGAGTGTAAAAATGGACTCAGACAACTAATTCAAGATCTGTTTTGTTTCTTGCCAAGATTTCATTCCAGATTATTAAGGGGGCCTCAAAATTTAGCTAAACAAAACGATTGTGTTGGAAAAAAAATTAGTGATTCATTTGAAAAAAATATGCCTCTTGGCAAAAAGAAAGGAAACTAATAGGAGGCAAAGGCAATAACTGAAGTACTTCCTTATAGAAATAAGCATGCATAAATGTCAACACAGATTCCTTATAGTCAGCACACATAATATGAAACTCTATTAACTGTTTGTGTGCTGTGCAATATATTTATACATGGCAGACCACTACAGATAGAACTGTTTGAAAACATCTATGTTGTTTCATGATTTAAGCTTTTTCTCCATCAGAGCATCTTCGTGGCATTTCTCAGAGAGCTGGAGAGTTTGTAAAAGATGGAAATAAAAATCTGTCTTAGAAGTTATTGTCCATTGAGGGAAACTCTAAGCCTGAACACAAACTGTGAGTATAGAGAGACTACGATGCTTGGCTGGAAAACAAACATGCCTGTGAGGTGGCTTTTTAGATTGACTCTGTTTTCAGGACATTTGTTTCTGAATCTAAAACCGAGCCAGCAATAGCCCCAAACCACAATTTCTTTTTTTTTTTTTTAATATTGCATGAGAAGTGTTTTATAAACTGCCCAAATTAAAGTATGTTACAAACTGAGATAACTCAATGAGAAAGCCCAGAGGACAAACTTATTACAAAGGGCTCGATGCTACAGGTTTTGCGTATAGCTTCAGCTGAGCTCAATAAGGCAGTCCATATGTTTCAGTCTGAAGCCTCAGAACAGCCTAGGGAAAACGAAGAGGGGTAATTGTTTCTAACATATCATTTACATCTTGTGAGCTATTCCCAGTTGGCCACAGGGAAGTCTGCATTAATTCATGGCTCTGGACACAGAGAGATGAAGAGTCTTGATGCTAATCCAGTAAAAAAGTCAGGGGACAGAGAAAATTAGAAATAAAGACAGAAAAACAGAAAGACAGAACGACAGAAAGACAGAAAGACAGAAAGACAGAAAGAAAGAAGGGGAAAGAGGATTTAAAAAGAAATCTCAGTCTAAAAGCAAATTTCAATTTTCTCTGGAAGTATTGTCATTTCATAAATAATGAAATAACAATAGCCCATGTCATACTATCTACTTATCTATACTTATCTATACAAATAAAACTATTTTTTTGGTCTGAACCAGTTTCCAAGCACTTCCATCATGGTAAAACTTTAATCCTGTCTTATTCAGCTAGAATGAGATGCTTGATTAAACCTTGGGTTGATTCATTCCTTAATATTCAGCAATGATGATACTTGGAAGAAACCACACGTATGTCAATAATACAAATATCTGCTGAGATACTCCAATATCATTTTACATTTATTTCAAAAGAACTTGCACTTAAGGTAAAATCTCATCATTTTCCAGCCCTCCAGCAATCATATTGCCTGAGGTAGGCCCACAGGAGTCTACTGGACTCTTTCCAACCACATTAATATGTCTGGGGATCAAATATATCAAGTGAACTTGCTAGGCAGTAATGTTAAGGCAGATTGCCTACAACTCCAGATGAGTTTCCCTTCAGTTTCCCACAACTCTTCTCCCTGAAGAACATTCTGATTAGGAAATACCAACAGCTATTCTCAGTTGGCTTTGGATAAGGCAGTAAGACTACTGTATATATATAATCTATAAGTTATATATTTCCTTTAGATAAGTGTTGGAAAGATATGAGCTTCATTAGCTTCCAAGGGCTGAAGTTAAGTGTAGAGATGAAGACACAGGAATAAAATGCCTGTTAGTTATAAAAAAGTAAACATGTTTTGCTCAACTCTGTTTCTCAAGTAAGACCACTCTAAAATAAAGGAAATGTTCATTCTTTTCAGTAGCACAAAGGGTTTGATTCACTCATGCTCACATCATCATCTAGTGCCATTTTAGATATGCAAAAGTCATTGCATGATTTTGGAAGTAGAAGAGTATTTTTCCTTTTTGATTAAATAATGCATTTGAGTTAATGAAACTCTGAATTACAAATGTAAGAGTAAAATGTAAGAGTAAAGTGTAAATAAATAATTTCTAATGGGCAATACATAAAATACATAAAAAAAAACTTACATAAAAACTATTTTAAAATACATAAAAAAAAACTTACATAAAAACTATTTCTTAAGAAATTGTGTTGTTTTAAGTCTGTTTCTGAACTACATTGTGCTAGATCAAGGGGTCATGATCTTGCAAACAGATTTAAATTTGCAGAAAAGCATTAAATTATCAGCTACATCTATACTACCTTTAAGGTCTTCTGTGTATCCTTTGGCAGCTTCCATCTACTAGAAGCGTCTTCTGGAGTGACCTGGTCCCAGCTGCATAGGTCCTTGTGCCTGCTCATATCCCATCCTCTCCATCATGGTCGCACTAGGCACACCATGAACTTCTGCATAGGTTTTCTTTTAGACTTTAGGGGTTTCTTTTTTTATGTAAAGATCTCCCATGAAGAGGTCAAAATCTGCAGTAAGATTGCAATATACCCATAGTTGCCAGCACCAGGAGCTTATGCAACGTCCTTCAGATCTTGAACTATGGTGCAATTGTCCAGGTCTTTGGCTGGTCTGTGCAAACTGTCTCTGAGCCAGAAACATTTTAACATATAACAAGCAAACTATTCCAAATGTTATGTATGAGAAAAATACATGTCCTACTCCAGAAGAGATCCCACAAGTTTTCTAGCATGTGCATAGTATAGATAATGTAGGAAAGAGGATGATAGGGAGCTTCATGTTGACCATGTAGATGGACAATATGTATATTTGCCTATACAGGCACATAAGAATTTAAAATAATAGTTTGGTCCTGTTAGAACATGCTCTTACTTTTTCAGACAATTTCTGTACTGCAGTGGATCACTGAACCTGCTTATTTCACCCTTTGCTTCATGGAAATAAGAAAAAGCAGTTGAAATGGTACTTTTTCTTAAGCATTCTTCTCATATTTTTTGTTGAGCATATATATTCATTGGATTCAAATTCCAGTTGTACAGAATTAATACAGATCCATTCATTTGGGGTGCAAAAATAGTAATAAAACTCAGAAAAATCCACCAAAATTTGGCTGATTAAAAGTAAGTTTTAAATAAATGTTGTCCAAACTGTAAATTAATCTAATATTTGAATGAACTCCAGTTTCCACAGTACTTACAACTTGGCCTGAACTTGATGGAACCAAGTAATCACCAAAAGATTGGCAAAACCTGGGGAACCTGGCCCGAGAAAATAACAAAAGCCAAAGCCAGAGAAGTTTACATTTACAAGCAGATCATGAAGACACAGTGTGTGTATAGCAGTGTCTGACCAAAGACATAGAATCATTTTAATGAAAGAGAGATTGTATGGATTTTTCAACTCTGACAGACAGAACAATGGGGAGACATGATATTACAGAGGTTTACATAAATCATGAAATATGTGGAAAAGCACTATTCACTGTTTTTCTTTGTATAAGAATGAGGAGAGTACCCAATTTATTTACCAGGCAGAAAGTTTAAACCAAACAAAGGAAGTCATTTTTCACAGATAATTAAATCTCATGCAAAATTAAATTGTGGAACTCATTATCTCAGGATGTTGTGAAAGTCAAGGGTCTAAAAGGTTCAAAAAGGCATTAAATATACTTCATAGAGAATAGATCCATCAGAGACCACTTAACATGATGGCCCAGATGCAGCCTACAGTTCAGGAAATCCTTGCAACCACTGATTGTCAGAAATGAAGTTATGCCAGGGAAATAAGCAAGGTAAGCATACTCTTATTTCTAACAAATATATATTAAGCATCTATTACTGATCTCTGCAAGGCTCAAAATAACAGGTATGATGGATGTTTGATCTGATTCAATAAGGCAACACTTAAATTCCTTTCCGCTTGTTCTTTATGTGAATGAAAAGTAAATACTGAGTGAATTTTAGAAAATACTGCCACTATGATTTGGTAATCTTAAAAAAAAAAAAAAAGAATTGGATAAATGGTCATATGAGATGCCCAGTAATAATCAAATACTCTCCAGGAACACCGTGAAATTGTGAGTAAGGAAACACAGTTTTCCCCTTGAACTGAACAGGGAAAAAAAAGTTCCTTTTGTGTTCCTTAAAAGCAGCCTGAATAAGAAATAAATTGGCTAATCTCTCTACATCTTTCCTTAATGCTACATATTCCTCCTCTGAAAGTATCATAGATATTACTCCCTCTTGCAGTATGTATTTCATGAGTTATCTATATCCCTATACATTCAAATAATATCATTTTAAATCAAGTTTTCCCCAAAGAGTGCTACAACATTTAAGAAAGGCTGAAGAATGCTGAAGGAAAACAAACAAAAAAAAGTAAAGAAGGACTTTGACACATATTGCCACCCTACAGAGAACATTCTAACTGCAAATTGGTGTATATAATTACACATATATTAAAGCAATACAAATTAACTTCTAGTACATCATGTCAGAGTATAGCCCAAAGCCATAATAATGTGTCTGAGTAAGTAAGCTTCCAGTTTTTCTTAACAAGTTCACAGAAAGAAGTGTCATGTTTTAACATTAGGCAGTAAAATAACTTTCCATAGGCCATAGCAACAAGGAACAAGATGCATTTTAGTAGCCAACACATGTGGTAGTTCTATTAGCTCAGACTTCAAGAAAGAAACCCCAAAGATCAGCTGCACACAGAAGATACTTTATTTTGTGTCATATACATGTACTTTTTTCCAACTCAACAAACTGCGCAAACAATTTGGCTAGATGTTAGATGGTTTCTGGCAATTTTGAGTACTTGGAAGAACATATATTAAGTAATTTTCTGGTTTGTTTTTCTGTTAATATATTTGAACAATTAAATGAAAAAGAGGAAAAGTATCAAAGACTTGAATAAACTAGGATAAAATATATTTCAGTGTAATAACTAATAACCAGTTCTGACAGGTAAGATTATTTCTAAGCTTGGAGGATTTGCACAATCATTGCACCACAATCAAATGTGATGTTGAGTGATCACATTTGGATTTCAATAGATTTGTGATATTCTCATTTGTTCCTTCAAGTTTAAGTTTCTATCACTATACTACATCTGCAACATATATTCTTGCAAATTAGGCATGATTCACTCTCATTAACAATTTGAGATATCAAAAAATAAAATTGAAGTTTTATATTGCTTTGTCACAAGCAAATAATTTTCCTATTACTTATGATACTTGCTTCTCTTCTCTTTTTTTTCACTTCTTTTTTCCCTATTAGAACCCTATTGCTTGGACTACTATTAGTTTCAGACTAGAGCAAAACTGAACATACTCCTCAATCCTCCTTCAGTCTCCTCACTTTTTTTTTTTCTTTTAGACTCTACTCTGAGGCAGTAAAACTAAAGCATAATGGAAAAATCTGAACAGAAATCAGTGCAACTGGTTCCACCAACATCAAACATGAGTATGTTCCAAATGAGTTTGTACAAGCTCATAAAATACAGATGTTTGTAACAGATCACATACCCTAAGGCCGTTCTGATGTACATTTTGTAGAGGAATGTGTGGTGTGTATGGAACCTTTCTAGGTTATTTATTACTTGCCCAGGGCTAGGCTCAGTCTAGCCCTTCCTCTTTTCCTCGTCTCTCCCTTTCCTCAAGAATACCACAGCTCGAAAATTAGATTTGGGTAAAGGAATCGTGCCTTGCAATAATGAAAAGGTAAATAAAAGTAGTCTTTCCAAACCTATCTAAAATTACTTCTCTTTTGACTGGTGCACTGGAGATGGGTGGCTTTGCAACGAAGAACAGTAACTCAGCTTTCCTGATCCTACCTTTTTCTATTGCTCCTGAGAACTCTTTCATGCTTTGAATCCTGTTCCCTTCTTCACGGTGCCCTTAACATAGTCAGTATTGCAGTCTCTCCATGCAGCAACAACAATCTATAAAACAATCTGTAAAAATATATATGTACAGCAAATTAATAGAAAACAATAGTTTCTGCCAGCACGTGAAATAGGAAGCATTGTCCATAGTTTAAGAGACCTAATAAAACTGCTGATCTTATGGATTTGACCTTAAGCATCTTGATCTAACTTCAAAGTTGGATTTAACTTCAAAGTTGGCCCTGCTTTGAGCAGGGGCTTAGAAGAGATGACTTCCAGAGATCTCTTTCAACCTAAATTATTCTATGTTTCTAAGTCCTGCAAAGAGAGTTTGGCTACTAACCTTCAATCACAACAGCTCCCAAAGGAGACATTCACTCATCATAACCACTTATTTGTACACATTTCTATAATTAACATCTTACAGAAACAGGATCTCTAAGCTCCAAAGAACATTTCTTGTCCTACAACCACCTAAAGAAAAGCATGGGACAGGTGAAAGTGAAGAAAAGGGAGCTATGGAGGAGTCTCATATCAGTGCTAAAGACAAGACAATGAACTTCACAAGAATACACAAGCATAAAAATTATGCATCCATAATATTTTGTCATAGGCATGCCCTCATCAGATCTTTCTAGCACTATTTCTGTGAAAGCACTGTGCAAACAAGGACTCCAGACTCCAGTAAATACAAACATGTTGTGTTCAGGAGTTATTAAAGACTGCTCTCACATCCCTAGAAAGCCAGGAAGGGGGAAGTGGAAAAATAGGAGAGAATAAAAAACATCCATTGCAAGAGTTACTTTAGTCAAACTTTTCAAAAACAAAGAAAGCAGACAGGCTGGAGTAAATATATATTCAGCAGAAGGAAATCTGAAAGTACGAAGCCTCTAAATTGTCTAGGGGAACATGAAAGAGCTCTATCCAAAGAGAGGGAATAGACTGCTCTTCCACAGGAGATGTTTTAGCTCTCAGCATTCAGCAGCCAAGGCCAATAACTGACGGCCATCACGGTGGCCAACAAGAAAGCTACCCAACAAAGAAAAAGTAATTAAAATAAAAAGGAAAGAAAGAAAAAGCCACATACCCAAACAATTCATAAAGATAATATATAAATATCATTTCAAAGGAGCAACAAAGGGCAGTGTTTCAGGGACTCAGCACTGAGGAAGCTCCAAGAATATATTTGCTGGCCTTTGAAATGTCAGAGCACCCATACAAAGGTCCCTAAAACCATAGAAGTTGCCAGTGCTTATCTGAATCACAGACTACACAACCATGCTGCTAACCCATATAGACACTGATAATTCTGCCAGGACTAAAAGTGAGCAGATCAGAAATGACCAAAACCAGAGGCTCAGATTATATTCTCCTCAACCCTTCCACATATGGGAAAAAGCTAGACGATGACTGACCTCTCTTGGATAACATGATATATGCACATGCATCAAGGATAAAAGAAGACAAAAGAAGACAAAAGGAACACAGACAGAAGAGGAAAGAGAAAATGCATATCACTATATTCATATCTATTTATATAGGATTTTATCTTCTTTGTCTATGCTGCAAAAAGACTGCTAAATAGACATTGTGTGACACTCAAGAAAACAAGAAAGAGGCTTTTTGTAATCAGTATGCCCTAAATTCTTAAAGTAATTAGAATCAATGAGGAATAGTCATTAAAATGGTATGAGAATCAGGAGAAAAATGTCATGCGTCAAGCTGCTCAACACCTTAAATGGCTTCATAATAAAGCATGAAGTGCAAAATCTGGAAGCCTTCATATCATCCAAATTACGATTTGATTGGAATAACAGAGATGTATTGGAAATAACTTTCACAAATATTTAGTTTGTTCAAACATTATTAACAGTAAGAATATGATCTAGGTGTTACCTGTAAATCACGGATATACCAGAGAATCACAGAATGGTTGAGGTTGGAAGGGACCTCTAGAGATCATCTAGTCTAATTCCCCTTTCCCCCTACCCCGCCAAAAATATGTATATACTCATGTAAGACTTAGGATAGAGAGAGAAACAGATCACATGTCTGGCAAGGACAATAATGTAGATATCCGAAAGAGGAATAGATGGACAATAGATGAATGTGTTCTGTGGGCAACACATGCAAACATCTAAAGCACAAGAGGTGGTACTAATGGGAATTCTGATACAGGAAGGAAGTGAACAGCACTTTTATCCTGGTAATTTAATGGATTAGGAACTTTCCCAGGCACCAACGTCAATAGACACAGAGTTGTCCGTGTTTAACCTGACAAATTCTCTTAGTCTCAAAAACTTGGTGGCTGCACACTAACATCTTACTGAGAATGGAGTGTTCCCACTCCAGACTGTGTCTGGAAAAGATCTGGGAGAATATTAGTCATCATGCAAAGGAGTTTTCCAGCAATTTGCTGATACCAGAACATTCACTGGCAGTGTTTCACTTTCTAGCATAAATTCAGCCAGAAAGGGAGACCCATCCGGCTTATTTTTAGTATACCTCCAATAGAGATGCTACCTCAAACACAATAACCCTCAGTATTCAGTAGAAGAAAAAAGAACTTTTAGAAACTATTTAAATTGACCTGATTTTTCCATCTGTTTAACATGAGAAAAAATAAATGCAGACTATTTCTCTCTCCTGATTATGGATTACCAGCTCAGATACAAATGTCTGGATGTTTATGTACACATATGGTCAGATGAATTCCACAGAGAGGGCTCAGTTTATTGCCATACAGAAACGTTTGCACATTATATTAATCAGCTGCATCTGTTTTCTCCTTCTGAATGAAAAGGATACTTGGGCAAAGCACAGACATAAGAGACTGACATCTAGGCAGGTGGAAATTTCAACTTTTTTAAGGAATTTGAGGGCTGAATTTCATGATAGAGAACATTATTCATTCTGGATATTCACAGGAAAGTAAAGGTTCTGTTAAAAAGTGGAAGATGAACTTCATCTCCTTGAGCACAGAAAAGCAGAGAAAAGAGATTCTACTCCACAGCTTAGAACAGAATATGGAGACAACACATACAAGTGCTCCTCATAGTATCAAAGCCACTTGAGAGAAAAAAGTATTTTGTTTGAACGCATTTTTAAACAGAATGTCAGATTTTAGTTCAGGAAGCAATTTCCCCCCATCAGATATATAGTGGCCACTAATGGGATAAAGGGAAAGAACTTCTCTCTCCATTGCATGCAGTTGCTCACTGGAAAAGTTCCTTCTACATTTATCTACAAATATCATCAAACTAATTTGTGACTACTTCCAAGCCCTAGATTTCTGGCGACACCTCTACCATTTCACAGTTTACTCTGTGCCTTTCCTAGTGAGGCTTCCTAGATAATCTGGGCCTTTCATAGTCAGCGAGGCTTCCTGTTGGGAAACATTTTGCTTCTGGTGCAGTGGAACAGACAAAAGGCAGCATCAAAATATCACAAATTGCTACAACGGGACTTTTCCTTTTGTTTTAGGAAAACTCTTGTAAATAAAATCCATTCTTTCAGTTTCAAATACCTTATCATAGACCAATGCCAGTAATTTAGGGACTAAATTGCTTATGTAAAAACAGAATGAGTGCTACCAGTTAACCCGTGTATTTCTAACATAAATAGACTTGCTCGTTTCAAAAGTTGTGCCTTTCATGGTGTTAGTTTAGTCTGGAAATTAACAGGTAGATATGCTAAGTAGTAAAAGGAGGCTAGAGTTAGAAAAATTCCTAAAACTCATTGTTTCTACTGTGTTCTTCAATTTCAACAATTGTTTTAGAAACCTTGGCCTGTGCCCTGTGAATTTCTGAAGTCTGTTGATTTGGTTTGCTAGGAATGGGATTGTAACTGCGTCTTCCTCAGAAAAAAATCAAACAACTTTGTCCTACTTGGTGTCTCAAAGCATTGTGCAAAATTTGTGGAAAATGGTAGTGTATGAGCATGAAGCCAGCACCTTGTGTTCTGCCCATACTTATTTTCTTAATAAAAGCTGAAATATTTATTTTTCTATTAGGCATCTTACAGATGTCTACAATATCTACCTACTACTACATTAGTATATTATATAATATCAAATCTATTAATAATAATTGTAAATCTATATCTACTCTTCTGACTGACAAAACTTCTAGACATCTGTATTTAGAAACGTTTACTATAGCTTTATGCACAAAACTAAGATGACCCAAAATTATTAGAGGCCTGTGTCTGAATTTAGTAGGGAACAGTGTCTTTTTGAGAGTGCAGAAAAAATGCATACTGACTCTTATTACTTCATGCTAACTGAAAGAAGTTTAAATACCGGAGAGAAAAATATAAAAATGCATTAAATATGATGAAAAACAAGAGTACAAATATGTACAAATAGAAGAATCCACAACCCAGGGAGGTTGTGGAGTCTCTTTCTCCGGAGGTCTTCAAAATCTGCCTGGATGCCGCCCTGTGTCCCATACTCTGGGTGTCCCTGGTGGAGCAGGGTGATTGGACTAGATGATCTCTAGAGGTCTCTTCCAACCTTAACCATTCTGTGAAATTTCTAAAGTAATTTCATTTTGTTCCAACCAGTACAGTATTTAACTTAAACATGGCACAGAATCAGCTTTGGACATGATCCAGTATTGTGCATTGAATTTTCACTACTTGAATAGCACATGCTTTGGCTGACTGAAAAAAAAAGAAAATCAATCATTTTAAACTATATGTGTATCAGTGTTCCTTCTACATCTGTGCATTCTTGGCTACATATCACTTATATCCATACTTTTTAGTCTCTCAGATCAGATTCAGAGATGAATTCAAATTCGTACAAGCTATAGCGAAATTATCAAAGCAATTACATTTTTGCAACATCACTGAGGCACAGAATGGCTGAGGTTGGAAGGGACCTCTAGAGAGTATCCAGTTCAAACCCCATGCTCCAGCAGGGACACCTAGCGTGGCACAGGGTGGCATCCAGGCGGGTTTGGGAGATCTCCAGAGAAGGAGACTCCACAATCTCTCTGGGCAGCCTGTGCCAGGGCTCTGTCACCCTCACAGGAAAGAAGTTCCTCCTCCTCCAAATGGACTTGGCCCCATTTCTCACCACCCTCTGGGCTCTGTCATCCTGCCACTTCTCATTCCACCTCACTGTGCACCTGTCCAGTCCAGACTTCCAGAGCTTCCCTATGAGGATATTATGGGAGAAGATGTCTAACGCCTTGCTGAAGTCAAGGTAGACAACATCCACTGCTCTCCCATCATCCATCCGACAGAGTCATCCATCCATCCAAGTCATCTCATCATAGTAAGCTATCAGGTTCGTCAACCATGACTTCCCAATGGTGAATCCATGCTGACTACTCCTGATCACCTTCTTCTCCTTCACATGCCTACAGATGCTCTCTAGGATGAGCTGCTCCATCACCTTTCCAGGAACAAAGGTCCCTGGAAAGATTGGAGTGATGTTGGCTCTCTTCCAGTCCTCTGGTACCTCACCTGCTCTCCGTGACCTCTCAAAGATGATGGAGAGCAGCTGAGCAATAACCCCTGCCAGTTCCCTCAGCATTCCTGGGTGCACCCCAGCTGGGCCCATAGATTTATGGGTGTCCAGTTTGCCTAAATAACATCTAACCCAATCCTCCTCGACCAGTGGAAGGTCTTCCCCTCTCCCATTTAAAAGAGAGCTTTTACCTGGGCTCTGCAGCTCTTGTGGACCAGCCTTAGCAGTAAAGACAGAAGCAAAGAAGGTATTTAGTAACTCTGTCTTCTCTGCATCCTCTGTCACCAAGACTCTAATTCTAGACAGGCCTTGGCCTTCCTTGTTGCTTATCTGCATTCTCTGACAATGCACCTATATTCTTCCCATGTGTCCTGGCCCTTCTTCCACATAACGTATGCTCTCCTTTTCTCATTAAGTTTGCCTAGCAGCTCCTTGCCCATCCATACAGGTCTCCTGCCCTCTTTACTTGACTTCTTTCTTGTAGGAATGGACTGACCTTGAGCTTGGAGAAACTTACCCAGTTACAGCTTCTCAGGCACATACTGGCTGCAGTTTAGGTATATGCGAGGCCAAGAACTCATCTATGCTGTCATCACAGACCATGTCACCACAGACCGTGGTGAAGATGGCAAGTGGAGTCTGGAATGTTTTCCATGATTCCATGATTTCCATGATCATTTTTCCATGATTAAGACATGAAGTTGGTTGGATTCAGGATTGGATTCAGTTATTTAAACACAGTAGCCTAATGCCCTTAACTGGTAGGTATGAGAGAAGGAGGACCTGTCTCTGGGAGCCCACGCCTCTCTTGATGAGCAGCTACATAGCAGACAAGGTACACCAAAGCATCTCATGTATCATTCATATTGACAGTGAATAGTGGCAACTAAATTGAGGCCCAGGTGGACAATGACTCTATAGAAAGCTGCAGCATTAGGCCTTGCGTAGACAGCTGTTATGCATACACCTAAATTACACGTCTTGCACTGAATCTCACCTCTCTTGCTATGTTTTCTCCTAGCCTACTGCATACGGGCTTTGCCACTCACCCCCAAAGTGCTTTAAGAAGCATGATACTACAAGCTTTTCTGATCTGGCTCCTAACTGCAGATGATTGCAAGGAGGAAATCCAGTCTTCAGGTTTTCCACTCACCAAATTACCAAAATGAAATTTCTTTCCCTTTCATTTTGTGTCCTGCATTTTGCTTTCTGAATCTAAATGGTTGGGAAAGACCTCCTGGAGTTGAGGCTGACATGCTCCAGATGCACAAGAACTGCAAGAAAGAAGAGAGAGCAGCTGACCCCAGTTGTAATACACCTGTGTAAGTAGAGAAATCTTCCTTTTAACTTTGAATTTCTCCCATAGTCTTCAGGCAAGTGACTCAGAATGACCCTGAAGAATTGCTGGAATAATAAATAGTGGAGCAAAATATCTACTTGTTATTATATACAAATGGAAAATGAGCATATGAGCTTGTTTGAAACCAAAGTACACAAGCAGGTGTCTTTCCTTTGATGAATCAATTTGGGAAGGAGATCACTGGCCATCGGGGTACCCTGGAACATTCTTATAGCCATAAAAGAATTCCCATTAGTACATTTACTATAAAAGATGAATTTCCATTTGTCAACACCGGTGCCTAGGACTCTCTAGGCACTTTAACAGATGACAATTTGTTTAAACATTTGTTTTAAACATTTAGAGGGAGGAACATTTTGTTATGTATATATAAAGTTCTGCAAAATCCAAATATTTTTACTGGAAATTGAAATTTCACTCCATCCAAACCCAGTATTTCTTTGCTTGGTATACAGGCACAACAGATGAACTACGAGACAATGCTTTAATGCTGAGAAAAGGTTCCTGTCAATTCTGAAGAGTTTGGGATTGGTGTTAAGATTTTCCTGTGTGACCTGCTTGAAATTAATAGCGCATATACTGATAAATACATACACACTTTGGATAAACTTAAAAGAAATAAATGTTTGTGTCATACTTACTGAGGCACAACACAGCACTCTTCAGATAAGTAATGACCGTTTTCTCCTTCCCAGACATTTTGATATCAGAATTAATTACTGAGCACAGTTTACACAGCCCTCTACCATAGGAACTCTGTTCAGGTTATTGGTTATTTATCATTCCTGTTAATGACTTTGGGTTTTTGGGTTTTTTGAGTAGCTCAACACAGCAGGAGAAAAGGAATAAAAAATCCACCATCTCTCAGATAATCAATATTATATGTAAGAAATCTACATTATCAGAAAGAAAAGCATTTTAGATATTCCTAAAGATTTGATTAAAACCATAAATGCAGAATTATGGAAATGTAGTAAATGTAATTTCACAGAAATGCATTTTTGAAATACTACATTGTTTTATTTTCAGATTGAAATGAAGAGTTTATGAATTGAAAGCACCTGCCTCAGCCTCCCCAGTACTCCCAAACCTGCACAAACTGGTATAGAAAACCAAACACGACCCCACAGCCCTGCTCTGGCTGAGTATGCTCCCTGTTTTCCACAGACCAGCAGAACTTTATTCCCATACAATGGAGAGTTGGTCCCTCTCTCTTTCTCTCTCACACACACAGAAACCACAACCTCTTTTCAGCCAATTGTTTCCACTTTGAGATGAAAACATATCTTGTTGGAACATAATATGAGGTTTTCACAGAATCACAGAATCACAGAATATTAAGGTTGGAAGGGACCTCTAGAGATCATCTAGTCCAACCTTCCTGCTCAAGCAGGCACACCTACAGCATGTGGCACAGGGTGGCATCCAGGCGGGTTTTG
>VZSG01000218.1:80132-105546 GCA_013398315.1 Nothoprocta pentlandii | reverse complement strand
TGCCCGGCTCCTCCCTCTTGCCCTTTTTGAAGACTGATGTTAGCTCTCTTCCAGTCCTCGGGCACCTCCCCTGCTCTCCAGGACCTCTCAAAGATGATGGAGAGAGGCTGAGCAACAACCTTGGCCAATTCCCTCAGCACTCTTGGGTGCATCCCATCTGGGCCCATAGATTTTTGAGTAGTCAATTTGCCTAAGTGAAGAGTAGTCAATTTGCCTAAGTTTTAGGTCAGGAAGGAATTTCTCCCGTGGTCAGATACATAGTGGCCACTCACAGCTGAAGGGGAAAGAGCTTGTCTCTCCATTGCATGGAAAATTACTCACTAGAAAGTTCCTTCTAGATACAGCTGGAGTCTGAATCTGCTCCTGCTATAGACTGAATACTCATACAAGTTCAGAGATGGAAAGATATCCACCATTCATTAGCTGATATTTATTTTTTCCTGTTACAGTCAGATGCTGTTTGGTCCTCTAGTTCACTAACAACTCAAGACTGAAGGTGAACGTTGAGACAATGTTATGCACATTTCCAGTGCAGAAGTACGTTCTTGTCATAGCAGTACTGTTGTTGCCAAACTCGCCTTTTATAATTCCAAATGCTTAGTCCTAGTATCTACCTACTAAACTACTTCTGTGTTTCTCCACTGAGGTCAGAAACTCAATTCAGCTATATTAAACCTAGCAGTAACACCCCTCAGCCTGCTGAGGGGTCATCTCTTAAGATCCAAACATTTACAAGCTTCACCAAGGACTCCATTTAGCAGCACGTATTGTAAAAGGGCTTACTGCATATACAAAACAACTTCAAACTTTTTAAACTTTTATAACACAAACACAGAGCGTTAGTAGTCTGCTTGCCAATTTCCAGGGGAAAAGTTAGATAACAGCAGGCTGGGACAGATGTTATGATCTCCTGTACTCACATCCAGAACTTCAGCCTTGGCTGCCAGGGATCCCTGATGTGCACTGATATATCTGTCTTGAGCTCACAGTTCTGGGAGGTCTATCACTTCATAGCAAGTGGATGTTATTTCCATATTTCCCATTATTTTTTCTTTTGTAGGGGACAGGGAGAAGCATAATTCCTTCAAATCATGTTATCTTACAACAGAGGAGTGCAGTGAGTGACCATTTCCTTTTCCTTTGTTTGATAACTAGGCTACTGTATTGCTTATATTGTTTTTTTCTTTAGGATATCTCTTGTCCACACGGTAGCAAAATCCCCTCTTGAATCAGTATGAGCTTCATGTACCTTGAGGAATCTTTTCTACTTACACTACAGATTCTTTCTTTCCATGTCTTAGGATGGCATTGTATTTTCAAACCTTAAAAAAATCATTTTATTTGAAATGCGTTGTTTCTAAGAGTGACTTCTTTTTTTTTCCTTTTTTGGATACTATTTTATATGTGATTTTGATGTGTCACAAAGATACCATAGATTTCGTTCATATTTTATTCAAGGAAAAACTGAAAACATTCTCTGGAATTTATGAGCTTCCATCACAGAAGAGATACTTTTCACAGGCAGTACGGACATAGGCTGCCATAACAGTCACATGGATAAATCTGATGAATTCACACCTACCTTTTCCTTAAGTGGAAGAATACTATGTACTTTCATCAGTGATCAGAGGAAATTGTGTCCCAAAGTGTCAGAAAACCCAACACAAAACACTTACATATTTCTATAAGCCCGTGGCAGACAACCAAGGAAGCTCCGACCCACCAATATACCTCCTGGAGAGCGAGGCGAGCGGCCGGACACTGCTTCTGGAAAACAGCTTCCAGTGCTTGCATCTTGTGCCAAGAAAGGGAAGAACAGCACAGAACAATATAATACACTGGAACATCACCAAAATATGTGTTACTGAAAGTACTATATGCAAACACAGTAAACACTGGGAGGGGGAAAATATGTCTGAGGAAAAGCTCAGGTGTTACAAAACAATGATTTGCCTACTGTAAAAAAAAAATAGACTTGGATTCTCCAGTATATATAGACCCACAAGTATTTTCTTTGCATGTGTTAATTCAACTTTCAAACATTTCAACATGATCCCACAAGCCAATGGTTCCTACAGTGACTTGCTGTCTTCACTGAATATGCATTCCTAAGAGGTGCTTTCATTTATCCTCTGTGTTTTCCACCTAAAACAAAATACTATCATCCCTTTGCACAGGGACTCAATCTGTACAGCAGTTTTGACTTTATTTTAATTGGAAAATTAAAATATAGTTTAGCTGAGCAATTGAAGAACTGAGGAACTATATGTATGTGTATGCACATGCATATATATATATATATGTATACACACAGACATATGCATGCTATGTATCATATATATGTGTACATACATACATATTCATGAGGTGTGTGTGTACACATTTATGTCGACTTTTCAGATACACACACCCCAAATAAATCCGCCACATGCGGAAGCCAACTGTGACATCTGATCTTTTGTGTAATATACGTAATTTTGTGTAATAATACACATATATACGTACATAAATATAAAATAGATATCATTCCATATTTACTTACTCCAAACTTTCCTAAGATTGTGACTCTTAGAGATACAAAGTAAATGGCTGAGCTCCATACACCACTGAACTTTCTGAAACTTTCATATTTTTTCTGATGCAGAAGAATGTGTATATGTTGCTTTATGCCACAATGAAGCTAGGTACTGTGATTTTTTACAAATCAGAAATTCTTGCTTTCCTTTGCTGCTGTTCACTGCCATCAGGTGTCCTCTGGCCTTGATCTTTTTTTGTTTCTGCTTCCTCCCAGAGCACCTCCCAGAAGATGTGTCCCTCCAGTCACAATACCATAAATTTTCTTGGAAAAGGTGTCTTAAACAGTGACTTAAACTAGCAGGCACTGGGGAAAATGCCTAGAAACCTGCACATGTTTGACTACTCATTGATGCAACACTCATAAACAAACACACCGAGACTGGGCAGACTGAATATGATATTTCTAGATTCCAGTTACCACATATTCAACTGAACATATGCTCACATGAGCAAAGTCCTGCCAGCGACACTGAATGATTTGAATGACTTACTTTGGAGAGAAAACTGCACACACAACTTCATTTCTCATTTTTTTGCTTCATTCAGTCAGGCAGTGGGTATCTTCCAGCAATCATCTCACAGGTTTTCAAACTCACTTTAGGGGACAAATGTTTGCAGTCTGCTGGGCTTCCTGGTATGGCAGAGGTTCAGCTTGGCCAGCAGCAGCTCAGGCATCAATTCCCTCTGCCCTCCCATAGGGAAGGACACCAAGTAAAAAGCACAGCTGGACAGTGGAAACACCCCTCAAGCAGCAGCACCCTTCAAGCAGATGCTCTTCCCTGTCATATGCAACACAGGCAACTTGCAATTGGTCATCTAGCTACCACTAGTTCTGTAAAAAATTTTATTTTGCCTTGAATGTCAAGCATATTACCAATCTCTGATAGTATGACAACAGAAAAAAAAAACACATTCAGAAAAGAAAAGCCACTTTGAAAGCTTTGGTTAAGTTCAATACAGGATTCTGCATTAATTTAAGAAAAGGATTTCAGATCCTAATGGGAGCTGTGCCTTTGCTCTTTATGGAAAAGCAAGCAATACACCTTATTAGCAAAGCATACAATGAAAATTGCACATATCTTGCTTTAAATGAACAAGGAAACAGCAAAACAAACATTATAGCTAGTTAGCCAGCAGTTTGACCTTTCTTGTGAACCTGCTTTCTCTGTTCTACAACTGCAGTCCTTGGGGAGAAAGAGTAAAGGGTATATAACATAACCCAGAGTTATGCAGAACTGATTAGTTTTGGTGGTACAAACTTTTTTATTATTATTTCTTTGTCAAATTATAGCTCCAAACCAGGTATACCAGTTTGAAAAAAAAAAGCAATTTTCACATAAGCCAAATCATTCACATGGGACCTTTTTGTAGTTGAAAGTATCATCTTCTGTAAAATCCTGGCCCTGCTTGAATCAGTAGGTTGCATTCTACCATGATTCTAAACTCATGCCATGCTTAAACTCAGGTAGCTGCATGGCAAGGTAGAGGAAATCACTTCCATCTAAAGTTCCAGCACTGCTTTTCCTTAATTTATAAAAATCTGATATATGCTGTCGCTAAAGGAACACTTTGAGCTAAGACACGTGAAAAAGTACACAAGCCAAGGAGATTCACACACATATGAAATAAAAGCCAGCCACATTCTTTCAACCCAAATACCGTGTAGGTAGGCTGCATGTGAAAATTTTCACAGTAATTTACACCTGACCAATAACTGTTAATGCCTAACCCTGCTCCCAGTGGAGTCACAAGACGCTTTGTAAAAGACTTCAGTGGTAGCAGGAATATGATAGGGTACTTAAATAGTAAACCTCAAACATTATAGTTAATTTTATTCCTATTAAAAGTGATCTCTGTTTAAAACCACTTGAGATTCCATCAATGCAAACTATAAAAAATACTGGAATTTCTTTCAAAAAAGAATGTATAATCTTTGGGATTCTTATTAATTTATAATATCCGAGGTACTTTTATTCCTATTCATGTGATTATTGCTGGTCACCTTCCTGAGACTTTAAAGACCATAAAAGACAAGCACCATACCTATTCTCTAATGTATCATATCACAAATTAATAGTTTGGTCCCTTTCTAAATGGATCTCTTCCCACAATGACACTAAAACACAGTGATGGATCACAGATTCCAGGCGGTCCGACCGGCCCTGGCATCCCAGGACTGCCACGATCTCCGTCTTTACCCGGCTGCCCACGTTCTCCAGGACGTCCTTCCTTGCTCATGCCTGGAGGACCTTCAGGACCTTAACAACACACATGCAATAAACAAATACGTTATGGAAGATGCATTAATATAAAAGCATGGGCAAATACAGACCCTCTAGGCCGCTGCTTTTAAGAGCACCATCCAGACAAAGAAAACTTTGTTCTGCAGAAAAAACACTTCTTGTCACAAAGTGTTTATATGTTCATATTACTAACGTATTACCTGATCAAGACTTTAGATCAAAAAGCAAACATGGAGAAGACTTTAAATCTAACTAAAGCTGCACTTTAAAAGGCATATAAAAAACTGCTCTCATACACTGTTTAGAATTTTTATCTTTTAATCTGAAAGCCCAGTGCATGAATCAGAGTCCTCTGATTTCTATTCTTTCTTCAGCTTTGGATCAGGCTCTAATAAACACTTAGTTCTGTAATATGCAAAAACTCACTGCTGTGAGGAAGACCTTTCTCTGAGCAATGGTCACTAGTACATGAATATATCAGGACTCAGTTTTCAAATCAAACAGAAAGTGCTCTGCCAAACCGTACCTGACCCACTGTACTAAGAAATAGGGACCGCTGATGACAATCTCATTAGAAGGCATTAAAAGGTAATTAAGATGTGTATAAACTATTGCATTTTTTCCAAATTACATTAACAAATTTTATAAAATACACTTTTAAAAATATTCCCAATCACTGAATCTGCACAGCTGAACCATCTCTCACCTGGAGGACCAGGAGGACCTTGTATTCCAGGAAATCCAGTTCCTTGACTGCCTTTCGCTCCATTTTTTCCTGGCGGGCCTGTGGATTAGCAAACACAGGTATATCTTTTGCACACTAAGAATATTTTATCAGAGAATTTCAGAAATCAGAATTTGAGAAAAGTTATGAATAAAAAACGTAATAGTTCAAAAGCAAATTATGTTATTTAAAATAAGCATTTCCTTGTAATCTGTAGAGTATAAAAGGCTTCTTAGCTATCCCCATTTCTACTAAATTAAGAGTCAGTCTCCTATGAAAGGAGACAGATACTATGTAATGAAATAGATAATAGGGAATTAAGATTTTTGCTAAGTATCTTTGGCTTTTCATTGGTAGAATCTTTAAGAAGTGCAGCATTGCAGAGTGTATGAAGGAAGTGTAAGATACTGACCAGCACCCCCGTGAAACACTACAGAGACAATCCTCCCGAGTGTTCAGCTGGATGAAAATCTCCACCAAAGAAGAAATGCCAAGGGAAGCTACAACTGTTCTCTTTCACACTAGTGCAACCTCATGAATTCAGTTTCTTTGTAGGATCTATGTTTCCATCTCTTATGGAGTAGCCAGAAAGATTATTCAGTATCAGTTCCAGAAAAAAAAAAAATTGTGGGGATGAAATAATGCAAAAACTACAGATAAACCATGATCAAACCCAGAATGAAATGGACATTCTGAGTAGCAGTTATGCCTGTCCACCTGTCGTATATTAGTAGCTAACGATGATTTCCTAATTATTTTAATGCTATAGAAAACACAGCAGCTGCTGGGGCCAGAGTTACCAAATTACTTGTTATCCCTGTACAGTTCCAGACTGCATATGTGTACTTAAGGCTTAACTTGCAAATAAACACACAGCAATAAGTGGGAATGCTCATATGGGTGATTTACCTAAAAACATTGACACTACTTTGGTCATTGCTAATATTATTAAAAAAGAAACTAAATTTTTTAAGAAAAGTAGAAAGAAGAGAGTAAAAAACCTTGGGAGAAAATCCACGGAAATTAGGCTAGTGTTTGCTAAAAGTTAAGTTACAGAAGAGTCCTAAGAAAAACTGGAACAGTATAAAGGTATCACATGCCAGTGGGAGCCTATATGGCAAAACAGGCAGTAAACGACTGGTGAAAAAATAGCAGTCATTTTAGAAACCTTTAAAATAGCACAAAAAAAAGTAAGTTTGGGGGGGAAAAACTCTAGAAAACATGGAAATGCATTTTGACCCATGCCTAAAAAACCTATTGGATCAAAAAAGCAAATAAGTTCCTGTTGAGACCCATTCGCAGCCATTCCCAGAGCCCACCCTGCTCTCCCTCCATACAAAAACCACAAGTGCGGAAGAGCACCGGGACCCGAGCACGTGGTACCTCTCATCCCACGAGCGCCGGGGCGGCCCGGAACACCGGTCAGACCTGGAACACCGTCATTTCCTGGCAAACCGGGAAACCCTCGAGGTCCTTCTGGGCCTCGTGGACCTGGCGGCCCTGGGAGTCCCGGGGAGGCACTTTGGGACTGGCAGTGATTGCAGTTCTGCAGCCTCCCACTCTGCAGGATGGCGGGCAACTGGGCTGGGGAATCCAAACAAACGCTGCTTAGAGCCTTGTGGCACTCAAGCACCATCAGAAACACAAAAGTACGAGTCCCCCAAAACATGATAACAAAAGATCTTCCTCTCTGTGGAGGAGATAATCCCCTTTGAAAACAAAATGATTATGGAAATGGTCGTGATAGAGTAATAAAAAATGTAGATAGATATATAGATAATCAGTGATACATCAACACTACTGATCTTACTTTCAAGAAAGCATCTCGATAGTTATCAGGAAGCCTCTTTAGCACTTTAGTCTAGAAAGACCCATAGAGAAACTCTGGAACTCACTTCTTAGTACATCTGAACACACCTGCCGAATAAATTCTTCTGAAAATTCTCGTGCCTGAATTGAACATAGAAGTGTTATAAAATTAGAGGTCTTGCTTTTTTTTTTTTTTTTGTTTTTATTTAGGTGCTGAAAATGTTAAGCCTGAGGTCCACACATACAGGTTTTCCATCTGATCCAGGTGGTCCTGGGGGTCCTCTGTCTCCTGGCTGACCCCTCATACCAGGAGGTCCAACCAAGCCCTGGATACCGGATTCTCCTTTTTGTCCATTGATGCCTCGAATGCCGGGATCTCCCTTCTCGCCTTTCTGAAATCAAAACCAACAAAAAGTAAATCATGTTTTTCACAGGTCATTGGGAAGACCAAGCAAATGCATTCTGAGAAAATCTCCATTGATCACCTTCATAAAATTAACACAATCGAGCTGTCATTGAAAATTAACTTGATACTGATTATTAGGCCTATTTCACTAGCACATACTGAAGTCTTTGGGTTATTTAATAACTATTTCAGATATTTGCCAAATATATCTAGAAATAAACTGTCATCATGGATAATTTTAAAAATCTTCAAATACCTTCAAATTTAATCTTCAACCATATCAATTTTTCTTATTAACTAATATAAAATAAACAAACAAACAAGAAGTCCTTAAACATAAATGGAGGAGAAGGCTTTATTCACTTTTTCAAGATAAATTATCTGAGTCATTACAGTCTATTAAAATTCTTCTTAGAAGGCTGAAAAAATTACAACTGAAATTCTGGCTCCACTGAAATCCCTTTTACTCTAATAGTCAAGAGACAAGTAATCAATAGACAAAAATACAGAAAAATACATTTGATATCAACTAGGATTTTTTTTTTCTCCTGACCTCCATAACTTCAAGCTACTCCCCATATGATTGGTAACAACTGTAGTCCATTTGACTTGCTGGAAAAGCTTAAAATCGTGCTGGAAAACATTTCGGTATACCTTCCATTAAAGAAATGATTTGTCAATGTATGCAATTACCTACTGTGATAGTTGATGTTTTGATGTAACTCTTTCCCTAACTTGCAGCCAACAAAACTTCAGTTCAATGCAACGTGGTACATGCTAGATTAGTGTTAGTATACTGTCTTTGCTCTCTAGTGATTGTTTTTCCTTACATTTTTGCACAGCTTCTGCATGGTGTTATCAGCAGCTCTAATATTTTCCTTTACATTTTCCAACTATTTTATATGGAACTATGGAAAAAAGGTAACAGGACTACTGTACATAACAAAAAAAAAAAAAAAAAACTTATTGGGGCAAATTATGGAAGGGTAAGAAGCACTCAGGCACATATTCTTCATAGACTCACTCTGGATTTTAAATTATGTGATTTCTATTATATTGTACCGTTCTACCTAGTACTTTCAAAATTCTTGACATCAGAAAAACACATGATTTGTTCAAAGCTTTGTGGAGGCTCTGAATTGGTAAAAATGCCCATCGTTTTCCTAATGGAATATTCCGGGGTAGCTAGCTTCAAATCCAGCATCTGCTTACTCAGTTTTATGCAGAAATATTTAGATGCCTTTTTATCTGAAAATTGTAACTGATACCTACATGAATTAAAAAAGAAAAGACTTTACAGTGTACCTGGCACCACAAAAGGATCAGAGTTTGCTCAAGTTAACCAAGCGCTTCTACTAAGTCATTTAGTTTTGCTGTAAGTGAAATTTTAAGCCAGTGGGGCAGTGCAACTCTACTCTGAAAAGCCTTAAAACAAAAGCATACTCAAGTCACTGGTCTTCCAAGCTTTTTTGAAATTAATTTATTACAAGCTTTTTATTTTTATTTCCATTTCTACTACCTTTCAAGACACACACGGCAAAACTATATAGGACACCACATAAAGGACACCACTAAAACAAGACAAGTGCACAAACAGCAGCAGTCTGTACCCTCTTCCCATGACAGAAGTTGTGCACTAATTCAGAACTGATTTCTTCTAATGTTGTAATCATATTTATTTTCTCAACGCTGCCAGCTTGATTGTAGTAGTCATAGGGACTTGGCATAGCAGAAGTTGCAAGGATTGGGCTATGAAAATCTGCTGATTTTATAGATTTCCAACTATCTATCTATCTATCTATCTATCTATCTGTCTGTCTGTCTGTCTATCTATCTACTTACCTGTGGGATTATTTCTAGAATTCATAGGTGGGACACTTGGTCCAAGAAAATATTTCTAATAGATAAAAATTAGAATTTGCTTTTATTTTAATTGTGTTTACAGATAAAAACTAAGTTTGCATATAGACATCTGACTTGTAAATTGTTTCATTTGAAATAAATGTTAAAAATGCTAGAAAATATTAGGAATCTTGACAATACTGGGAAAATGGTACCTATTGTAGAAAATACTACAGGCAGGAAGCCAGTGTATATAAAAAAATCAGGGCAAAATGCTGGAATCATCAGCACAATTGCCTGCAGAACTTGCCAAAAAGCAAATGGAATGGCTGAGGGAACATTTTCTGCAGAATATTTTGATCTTTTAATGGTCAGCCACAATCTGTGTGTGGCCTTGTTTGTCAATCCTAAAAAAATCCCCCCAAAAAATCAAAAAAAAAAATCCCCCCCAAAAAAGAGAAGATTTCAGTAACTGTTGAGAGCTAAATACTGAAGAAACTTTTTATTGTGGAGTTTTTTTATGGAATCTGATAAGTAAACACATGGCATGCTTTAGCATTTAGTAAGAATATTCTTAATAGGATTTTTCATGAGAAATATACTATGATCATTATTTAAATTTAGAGGGGTTAGCGTGTAGATGTAAAAGTAATCTTTAAACAATTTCGGCTATAATTAGTAAGGCACCTTAGCCAAATTGTGATTTTAACTATTCAATAGAACCCTAAAGGCTTATAAGACAATTTACAAAGTTAAATGCAGAAACACATTTACTTATTTCTTCTGAGCTGAGCTTCCAAGGAATATGCCCAGTTACAGGTATATGACAATACATTATCAAAAATGAAAAATAACTGAACCTAGAAATTTCTAAGCAAGGTTGAAGTAGAATTACATTAATGGATCTGTGTGCACCCTGATTTCACTTTCACTTCAGTGCTAGAATTAAAAAAAATCTAAGAAAATTAATCATTTAAATCATTTAAATTCCAGCATTTTAACAACATGTAGCATGATGATCAAAAAGTATATAAAATATAAAACTGGACCTTGTAGAAGACTCCTAGATATCAACACTCCCAGAAATCATGTAGGTTCTGACAGGCAAGGATGCTCCAGATGTGCTTCCCCTTACATGTAACCCTTCAAGTTTCATGCTGAGTTCAGTACAAACTTAATAAGAGAGCAAGAGCCCTGCCTGGGATTTATGGAGCCAGTCTCGCCAGATAATCCTCTAAAAAAAAGTTATAAACACTCCACTGTATTCCTTTTTTTTTTTTTTTTTTTAATATTATTATCTATGAAATCACAGCCAAAAACACTCAAATAGTTGAGCTATTCCTACATCCTTCCCACAGACTTTTCTGGAAACTAAAAGTGTAGTAGACCAGCATAGTTCAGAAAGACGTAGATAAGGTGATGAATGACATTCAATTCAATGTTTTGGATGTAGCTATTAGTGTAAATGCTCCTTCCTTGCTGACTGCTAAACCCAGTACACAAGAATACACAAGATCATCTTTAGGTGTCTTTAGGTTCTTTAAGTGTCCCGTTCCTTACATTTCATCCTAAGCTATATTTCATCAGCAGCTATATGCTGCTGATATTGGAGTAGATGGGCCATTTTGATCAAATATTCAGTATTCTTCTATGAATTATTTCCTATTTTCAATTAACTTTAAGCTTCCAGATTTTTTAAAATTCAATTATTTAGTTTCTTCAGCCAGCATCTTCTTTGTCTTTTTAATTCTTTTAGAGGAAATGCTTGCCTTTAAAATTCTTTGTTTAAATCTTGCATTTCATAAACATATACTTTGTCTCTTTTTAACTCTTATTTTTTTCCTGCTCTGATATTTCTCAAGTAATTTCTCTTAGAGTACAGAAATAAAATCATGAACATTCACTTTACAAATCATATAATTTGCAGGAAAAAATAGAATACTTATGCAACTTTGTGGTTACAAAGTACATACCTCTCCTTGTTCTCCATGCAATCCTTTTGCCCCCTTGAGAAAGTAATACAAAACACAAATATTAATAAAGCTAGTTACCTGGAAACAAAAACATGGTATTTTTGTATTTAAAAAAATAATCACAAATGTTAATTTTAATGGCTCTGTGATCCCTATTTCTACTAAAAAAAAAAAAAGCAAATGGTATGTAAGGTTAAAAAATTTATCCCGATAAGTTAACACTTTTGTAATACCTTTAATATCATATACTAAAAGATAAGCTGGGAATATGTCATACATAATGTAAACTATATATTATAGCTAATGTATAAGAAGTGACTAGAGAAAGTGTTACTAACTCAACAAAACACAGAAGAACTAAAATTCTGTTGTCTATCTAAAGGAGACTCTGGATTCTATTTGTTTAATACTGCCTTACTAAGCAGAAATGAAGCTCAGAGCTTCTGAAATGCTGATGCAGTTTGTATGCCAGAGGCTGCATTTTGGCCAACAGCTCCAGTGTCCTTTCCGCCAACTGATTCAATGGAGTTACTGATCCTTCAGGTCAATGGCAGGATGTCAGCTCAGATCAGGATTTTTTCACTTTTCTGATGGATTCTTATGGACAAAGGAATTTGCATGGTATCTTTGAGAAGTCTTGAAGCTTCCAGAAACTTGGGGAAGGACCCACAAATAGCTTTGCCTACCAAAACTATCTGAATGACTAATTTTTCTGGTTGTTGGCCAAACTAGATAAGTGTGGGAAAACAGTCTTAGACTAAATTCATAATATTTTTTCAGCTTTCTCAAAAATGCTAGAAATAACAGTTCAGGTTGTATGATTCTATCTGAATAAAATGTTCTTTCACTGTCATTTTATTTTTATTTAAAATAATAAGCATATGTAAATATGCTCATTATTTTCAAAATGAAAAAAAAATTTTGTAAAATGTTAGAGCAGGATGTTACACTTTTGGTTACAAAAAACTGTTGGCCTTTTAGTTTAATTCTTTTTTTTTTTTTTCCAAAATTTCTGTTCAGCTTTACTACCAGACTTATGTCAAGGCAGACACATACCCCTGTGAGCGATAACACCAGGCTAACACACAATGTAGATGCTCTGCCCCTGCTTCACTGGGATTAGCCCCGCCTGCCTAGACAGGCAGCTGTATCAATGTCGTAATTCTGAAAAGCATAACTATGACTTCCTTCCAAGTCTAGTTTCAGCTATGTACCTCTAATAAATACTTTTCTGTTTAGACATGACATAGATTATATAGTTAACAAGTATTTATAAATACTAACAGTTATTTTCTGCAGTGCAACTGCATAGCCAACTATGACACAATCAAAATACACTGGCCCAGAGTTAAAAGAAAGAGAAATGACTGGATCTCACAGCATCGCAGCTGAAACGGGAAACATCTATAATTTATGAGCACAGAAGATGTCAGCAATGACTCCCAATACTACAGAAATTAATGAAGTGCATAAAACTGTAGCAGGATGCATGCAAAACCTTAAAATGTTGAGTTCAACTCATAACCTTTTCACAAAAGGCCCTATGCACTGTTGGGTATTTTATGTTATTTGCAACTGTTTCTTGAAAATCTTCCACCATGACGGATTTAACTAACTTATGTAGGAAAACGCACTTCCGTTCTCCTCAAAACATTACCTCTTTTAACTACAGAATCACGTTGGTTGGAAGGGACCTCCAAGGTTGATGCTCCTGTTTGGGGCAGATCCCATTGGAGTAAGCAGGTTGGGGTCGTCTCTAGTTGGGGTTCGGGTGTCTCCAAGGATGCAGACTCCGCAGACTCTCTGGACAGCCAGAATTGTGTTTGACCCCGCTCATGGCAAAATGTTTTCCCTTGCATCAAGCTGGAATTTCCTGCATTCCAGCTTGTGTCTATTTCCTCTTGACCCGCCACCACTCACCTCTGAGAAGAGAGTGGCTCCGTCTTCTCTACAAACTTGCTGCATTTGTTATTTTTAAAATAGTCATTGTTTTAGTCAGATAAATACTTACATTAAATATATTTTATCTGATGCAAAGAACTATCCACGGTGACGGAAGCAATCTTATGAAATGAATACGAATTGTAGCTCTCTAGAGCTGAGATCATTATTTTAACAGTACCTGCAAGCCTGAGATTCCTTGTCTTCCTTTCTCTCCTTTTTGTCCCTTCAGAAAAAAAAAAAAAAAAAAAAAAAAAAAAAAAAAAAAAAAAAAAAAAAAAAAAAAAAAAAAAAAAAAAGAAAAAAAAAAGAAAAAAAGAGACAGTCTTAAAACATACAGTTATTTGGGAGGAAGATTTAACCTATTGAAAAGAATACAAGGAGGTAAATCTGATAACCTCATCTTAAACTGAGCTCAATGAATCTACAGGCTTATTTTCTTGAAGAGCTCAGAGTAGAAGAGAACCCATGCTGAGAAGATGCAGTGTCCTCCCTGAATACACAGAACAGGTTTAGCAGCTGAGCAGTGGCAGGATACTCTCCTTTTCTTGCATTAATCATAGTTCAGATAATCATCTTAGCAAGATAGATAATTCTAGAATATTTACATTTTGGAATAATTCAATAATATTCGGATAATTTCTGAGTATTTTAGAATATGTAGTGCCCCTGGTTATAATGTCATAGGCAGGTAGAGGCAGTGTAGTTACTTGGGTTAGGAGAGCTTATAGGTGTAGCAGGCAGCTTGTCATTAGGCCAGCCCCAGATGGGGCAAGATGACTCCCCCATATCCTGAGCAGTCGTGTGCTTCATGGCTGGAGCCACCTTCAACCATATCCTCCAAGCAGCTTCATTTTTTAAATTCTCTTGAATCAACCTTTACACTTACATTAACACTGTTGGCAAATTATTTTGATTAGAAACAAAGTTGGTATACCTGGATGCCGCTTTCACCTTGGCTTCCTTTGTCTCCCTGTAAAACATTAGAAGAAAAGCCCCCACTGTAACATGATTCATCCCACAGACTTGTTGTCTCTGCTCTAAGTTAATTCAGTGAATACAAGACAAGCATCTAATGGCCTTTATTTACGTTGAATGAAAATAAACTACTTTATCCCGTGTACACAAACACAAAAGTCCTGAGCATCACAGTAAGAAAGAAATCTAGTCCAGAGAGAGCCAGTAATACTCAAATACCCAGGTAATATTAAAAAATACAACAAAGCCAGCCAGTGTTCATTCATTGATCATACAAGAGTGTACATATAGAAGAAGGGGATTAGTTTTTAATAAAATAAATTTAGTTCAGACACAAACCACTATGTATGCCTGCCTTTACCCCACAGAGAACAGTGTATAAATAATTTTTGTAACATTTACTACAAGGCCATTAAATGCCTAACTTTGACTTCGTAACACAAAGAAAAAAAAAAAAGGCAGACTTTTTTAAACTATGAAAAATATTTATATTTAATCAAAACTGTGCAATGACTGAGTTTTAGTTTCAACTTGCTCCTCTTGACCTTAAACTTACTGGGGTGGTAAGCGATGGAATGGTGCAAATGGTACTTAAAAGTCAGGCACCCAGTTTACCCAGTGAACATCAACTAATTGCCAGTGGAAAGAACCAGGTAGCTCTTGAAAAAAAAATGCAAAATTTTTTTGCAAAAATGCAAAATTAGCAACAGACGTGTAAAATACTTGTGCCAGGTGCCATTAGCTTAGCATTATGACCTGTGACATCTTAAGTCAGTGTGGGACTTAAAAAACAAAAGATGGATCCATGGGGGCCATGCAAAATTGTTTCTCAAAGAAAAGATACTGGGTGGAGGTTTTATTTTGCCAATTATCTAGTAAGAGTCAAATGTGTGCATGTTATTTTGTTTCTGTTTTTGTTGTTTTTTTTAAGAGAGAATATTTAGTTAAATGCAGAGACAATATCTTTGCAATGGCAAATATTTTCCTGATCAAAAATACCTCAAGATAGGAAGGCATTTATGCCAACTGTATTTGGCTGTATTGTACTTGAATATGAAATATTTTACTTGGTTTTGTTAAAATAAACTATAAGCAAAGGGCTTCAATCTTATTGTCATATGTCCAAACTGTACTTTTTTGAGATGTCAATACTCATGAGTTGTAACTTCAGCTAACCTGCAACGCATAGCCTGACTTGCATCTCTATACATATGCTTTTTTTTCAAAACATACCATCCTCAATTCAAAGTTTAAAGATGTTCCACATAAAATCTCCCTTCTTAAAATTAGTACATGCCCCTATTTGATCCCTAGATATTGAAACTGAGCTTCTGTTGATAATGGAACTAATTAAACTATTGTTATGATGTTGGCTCAACTTCCATTGCTCTTCCAGTGGTTTCAGTGTTTTGTGAAAGACTTCAGGCAGGAAGCTTTTGTCTTTACATGATCTAGAAATCACTGCCTCAAAACCTGTCAAGAGATTAATTTCTCCACATTTGGCGGTGGAAAAAGGAACTCAGATTGAGACACCTTCACCTAAATTTGGATTGTTGTCTAGCCTCCCTTGCCTGCACTGACCAGGGACTTGACTTCCCCTTGACTTTGCCTACACACGCAGCACTTTCTAAGATGCTCTAGACAACTTAAGGCAACCCCATATTCAAATGCTCTAGCCTAATATATCCATATTCAGCTGGCACATACGACAGGTGACATTAGGTAGACCTGTGGCTTTCTGGAGCAGAAGCTATAGTCTATCAAGTAGCTCCTCATGACATTTCCCACAAAACCTTAAACACAACAGCCCCCTTCTAACTCACTGCTTTGCTCCCCTGCTTATTTCTACAGTGACATATCTGATTCAACTCTGATTCTGAAATGTCTCTTCAAAAGGGGGTTTCTCTACAGTTCTGGTGTTTCTATACAGGTGTTTCAGGAGAAATCTTTGCCCTAGTTGACACTCCATTATTCCATTACTCTGCAGGAAATACCGCTAAGCTTCCAACATGTCAGCTACATGACTTAAGCACACCTAATTTACTTTCATATAAATATTTCTACAAGCTTAAAGGTATAATTTGGGCTGATGACAAATACAGCAACATTTTAAACCTTGAGAGCTTGTTGCTTGAATTACTTGTTATTTGAATAGCTAGAGAGATTTCAGGTGGAGCTTTTTAATTGTAATAAATTACATTTTAAGAACCTATGGAAAGAAATCTGTTGTTTAACATCCATTTCAAAGACATAGTATAACAGCAAAAGAAGCCTCATATTCATATACACCAATTAAGGAACTCAGTTTTTACAGATATTTTCTTTGGCCAATTTGTAATGTTTTCCCATAGAAATATAATGAAATGCAGAAAGTAATAGCAGTACTCATTATCTTGGAAAACAATGAAACATTTATTTTTCAGGATACACATATTGTTCCATTAAGGTTGTCCAGAATAAAGAAATCTGAAGTTAACATGTAATGAATATAAATCAGAACTTCAGCTACAATCAGAAGTAATAGATCAGCAGCAATAGAATTGGCTTGAGAATTTATTGGCTCAAGCTAACCACAAATACTGCAAGGTCTTCAACACTGGAATTTTCTCAATTTTCTCCCCAAATCTTATCTTTTTCTTTTTCTTTTTTTCTTTTTCTTTTTCTTTTTCTTTTCATTTGAAGATCACAGGGAACTAAAAAGATCAGTATTTTTTCCTTCATATTAATTTACTTAAAAGTATATGGAAAGAATAAATTCCTGAACTTTCTCTATTTCTTGGTCAAGTGATACTGAATCAAGGTGCCACCCTGAAATAACATCATCTTGAAAATGCAGTTTTGTTAAATCCTGATAAAAATCTTTCCAGTTGCCAACAGGACATAGTCAATAATAATTTTAATTTACCTCTAATTTGCAACTTCTTAAATCCCATCTTAAATCTCACTCTATAACTACTCTATAACATAGTTGATTTTTCCTCAAGAAAAACCTTCTCTCACACTTCAGTGATTCTGTGAGTAACAGTAAAGGACAAAAAGTTAGCATTTGAAAAATAGATTTATTGCAGGCTGTTTTTAGCTCACAGTTGAATTTAAAGTAGTGTCTTATTGGCTGACAAAAAAACAAGAAGTTTCAACAACATGTCCTGTAGAAGAAAATTTCAAAACAGAGTATCTAATGAAATATTAATATTTTGAAATTATGCAGATTTCAGAAAAACACTAAATATATACTGCCTACAATCTTGTCAACCTGAGACTCTTTAAAGACATTTGATTGTCATAAAATATATATCTATGCTTTAAAAATAAGGGTAACTATTACAAAATTCAAGCGTCAAAACTAAATTTTGCAATGTTTTCCCAAAACAATTCTTCAGCACTGAAGAATGTCAATACAGCCACATGGTTCTGATACTGCTTGATAGATGCAAAGTTGCACCAAGAGACTGCAAGATCCTGAAGGCATGATCTCTGTGAGAACTCAACTTGCAAGAAGAAAAAACACAAGTTCTTATTTGAAAAGAAGATAAAATTTCCAACACTGGCCACAGAAGCTTGATCTCTCTGTAATCTCTACCATCTAAAATTTCAACATTTAATTTAGTCAATTGTCCAGGATTCTTCTACAGTCAAAGGGTAGTACTTAAGCACTTCCAGATACATCCCATACTAAGAAAGCCATGTAATAAAGATGTGAATAATGACCCTCGAGAAGCTCAGACTCCCTCAATTAAATACGATCAGTTATCTAACTCTCCGTGGTTAAGGCCCATGGAGATTAATCTGTCCCAGTTGTGTACAGTGAACTGCTCCAGTTCCTGTGGGATCTCCACAAAAGTCTTTGTAGGGTAGACTTTGTCTATATAGTACTTGTGAGAAGAAGATATAATACAAAGATCATATCCTTACATGTGTATATACCCATGTGTATATATCATACACATATATACCATACCATTATACCAGCATATATACTGTACCACTATAATTCATAACGAAATGTCTATTAATATGTACTTTAAAACATTTTATTTTAACTCTTTCTCTCTTTTGGTCTTTCTTTCTCCTCTATGAGGAGTGACTGGTTTTCTAGAGAACAAAACTTGCAAACTTTACCAACTATTGTCCAATAAAAATGCTGCATTAAAAAGAAACATTTTCATTTAATGGTGATCACTTATAAGAAAAGCACTTCCAATAATACCTGTAATCAATGTAAAACCATTAAAAAACAAACCTCTTACCTTTATACCTTGTGTGCCTGGGATACCTGGGTAGCCTGGTTCTCCTGGAGCACCTAATCCTCCTAGTTCTCCCTGATTAATACAATAACACCATAAATATCAATGATGTCATGTGTAAGAACAAATATTGAATGTTTTTCAAGATCACTTCATAGTTTCAGCTATGATATTCTGAAATTCCATACCCTAGGATAAATATAATGTCTGGAGAACTTGGGAAGGGATGTTGAACAAAGACAAGCTGCTTATTGCCACAAAAGATGATCCTAATTCTTGTCCTTACTATTCAAGTACCTATGTATTGTAACTAAGAAGTAAATCACACAAAATATTTACTTTCCATCTCTCCTTTACCTAGATTACTTCCATATGCATACCTACCTTGGCTCCTGGTGATCCTGGTTTTCCCTGTATTCCAGGCTCACCTTTATCGCCCTATAAAACAGCATAAGAGAGCAGCTGGTGCATCAGTATGTTTTGTCACATGTGGTATTAACACCAAATATAAACAGACATTGATGGGAAATCTGCCCTTAGAAACAGTTACAGCAAGTGACCAGAAGGGTAAAGTTCAATCTTCATTCTGTAAAATTGAATTTTCAGCCCTCTTTTAGGAAAGGCATAATGATGACAAAACAGATCTTGCCCCTGCTCACCAGTGCCTTCCATTTTCCTTGCCCAGTCATGCCATATTTGTGTATATTGACTTCACTTCATTTAATACGACTCTCAAAAATCTTGAATTTGTCTGAGCCAAATTTTATTTTGCTTTTTATTGAAGTTTATATATGTTAATATAAACTTGCATTTGCTTTTTATTTGCTGTGTATTTAGTATTAGGCTTTCAATAAAATCTAAGAATGTGTATGCTTTTTCACACTTTTTTGTAAGAATTAGATAAATAGATTGCTTTTTTTTTTTGTACAAAGGCATTATTTTTCCCCAAATATAATGAAACTTTTTTGTTGTTATATCATAGATGTTCAGTTTTCTTGACAAAGTCAAAACGTCCCCTTTAAATAATGTTACCTTTAGCATGCAATTTTAAATAAGTCTGGACTTTGTGATATAAAATGTGGATATAAAAGGTGGATGTAGAAATGGAGCTACATATATTTACAAAGTTTGGGAAATTGAATCTGTATTCATAAATATTCTCTAGGACATACAATTCACTGATTACAAGCCAAAACTCACCTCAGATAAAATTAAAAAGTTACACTAACAGATAAGGATTTATAGTGTCTATACTAGTTTCTGAGAGCACGGGTCAAATTAATTCTTGCTGTAGCTGAAGTGCAATCAATTATGTGACATTTGAGATACATTTGGCTCCCTCGATGGAAAACACAGCCCGTAACTTTATTTAACACAATTAAAATATAAATAAATGTAGCACAGGCGTTCTGAGAACTCCCTGGCTGCTAGCATGGGAGAACATTTTCCAGGACTGTGCAGCTCAAACAAAACCTCATGAGCATCTCTGGAGGAATTTCAAGCTTCATGAGATGACAGACACCATTCACTAAGTTAAGTTAAGCTCCCTTGGGCACAGATACTGAACTGTCATATTAGGTAATATATGAAAAACCACATGGTTACTTCCTAATCCTCAATATATTGAACAACTAGCTGCAAGACTCAGAATCCTTCCAGTTTGTCATTGATGAAGTCACAATAAAAACAGCACAAATGCTCACCTTAGGCCCGGGAACTCCAGGTAGACCAAATGAGCCTTCTGGTCCCATCAAACCCTAGTTATTTTTGAAAAGGCAGAGACAATTCTAAAACAAGCCAGAGGAACGATGGGTTTTACAGTGTAAAAATATTATTTTTCATATACATGACTATAATGAAATAAGCAGATAGGAAATAGAGTCTTGCTCAGTAGGTAGGCCTTCAATGACCAAAGGAAGTATAGTGACACTTCTACATGATGGGAAAAAAAAAAAATCCTACGCTTAGTGGATCCTTAGCTATAATTGAAAGTGACACAAGAAAGAGTTTCTTAGTTTCTTTTTGGGTTCCCCAAAGCAATGGAAGTACAACTTGTATTTCAGGGCTCACGTGTGGCTTTCTGACAGTGCCTTTCTCAAGGTTGTGAATGTGAAGACTTCATCTCCAAACTCTGGGGACATTTTGGGGGTGCAGTTAACTTGGGGGCCACGCTGTCACTCCATGTGCAGAGGCTTCAGAACTGACCCAGCTCCTGCCATTTCACATGACACGCAACGTCATGGGCTCCTCTGATGGGCATGTGTTGGTAAAAGCATGTTTAGCCACCTTTGGTCATACACAAACTATGAACTAAAGGATATTAAACATCAAAAGCTTGGATTTTTTTTCTCTCCCCCCTTTTTTTTCCCTGTTTAAAGTTACTTTCAAGTATACTTTAAAAAAGAGGTCATATTTTTAATCATACTTTCCAAGAAAGAATTCCCATTTTTATTATTTTCCACATCTGTTGTTAATATATGTCTCCCTCATCACTTCATCTCACTTCTTTTGACTCTAGAACTCCATGTGTCAACAAAAACAAGGTATTATTCTTGTTTTATTTGGATGTGCATCTATACTATGAAACACGATCTACCGTTAAAGTTTATATACTAAGATACAGCCTAAAATACAAGCATACAGAAAGTCAAATATTTAAATTAGGCCATGAAATTTAATTTGTTAGAGATTAAGATTTATCAGTGCTTCTAGTTAGTATTTCCAAGAGCCATTGTTATTTTTATTATGTAACCTAATATAAAACCCACCTTCTATTCAGTATTAAATGTCAGGACTATTCAGAATATACTGACAATGATATTATCCCAGATCTTCTTCAAATGTTATGTGTGATGAAAAATAAATAACAAAACAGCAATTTGTTACAAACGCTATGAACTCAGTTTTGCCAAAAAATGAGAAAGGAAAACCAAAATATTTGGAATATGAGGTAATTCATTGTACCAGGGTTTTAATAAGCATTTCACCAATTTTATAGCATTTCATCTGTGAGGCAACCAGATAACTCAGGCTTCTTTCTTGCTGTGTTGTAAGAAGCTAGTAGATACCAAATTTTTACATTCTATCAACAAAATGAGCAACTTGCTCTTTGGACCACAGATGTAGGGCTGCGAGTGCCACAGACCAAAAGGCATAAATCACAAGACTAAAACTGAAGTAACTTCCCTGCTAATTGTCCTGGGGGTCAGACTTTCCCATTCAGACAGTTGCAAATTAAAACTCCATTATACCTGGCAAATCAGACAACAGACTTAGTATATAACAAGGTCAGGTATATGTGGGCAGGAAAAGGAGAGATAAAACCCAGCTGTCCTGATTCCTTTCTTCACTTTAATTACTAGGCCATATTTAATGCATTTCATTAAAAAATTTGCAGTAAGATAGCTATATTGAATCAGCATGCATCAAAAAAGAAACTCTCTCACACAATATAAAAGTTTGAGAACATAATTTGAAACCTATGGCATAAAAATTGAGAGAGAAGCGTATGTTCTGAACAAAAATAAATAAAAATTTATTTTTATGCAAGGACAGAAAACATAGGACAAGCAATGCAAGGACAAGAAAACATAGTGTTACCTCCCCATTTTCCAGGTCTATCATTGTTTATGCATCAGATAAATTAACAAATTGTTGAAGTTGGCAACATATTAAGGATACTCATTACTGAAGAACTTGTTACTGGGGATTTTCCCTGCAGTATTAATAGTGCATCCACAAGTTTTCCATCTGCTTTTTTTTTTTTTTTTTTTTTTTTTTCCAAAATATTTTTTTTTTTTTTTTTATTATAAATTTTTTTTTTTTTTTTTTTTTTTTTTTTTTTTTTTTTTTTTTATATATTTTTTTTTTTTTTTTTTTTTTTCTGGAACCAACATACTCAGCGTGACTAACACAAGGAAAATCTCACTATCCTTTCTGGTTGAAATTCCCTCATGATATAACAAATACTCATATATTCCATGCATCAATTTCCTACTTATTTTATCAGGTGACAAAAGATGCATTAAAATAAGTTGATAGGAAACATTAATAAATTATTTCAAGTGTATTACAGAACCAGATGTTACTTATCTAAAGAATATATGAAGCTGAATGGTTGGTGAATTATTGACTAAGTAGATATCCTTTGAAATCCCACAAGGTTCTATTATATTTGCAGTCTCGCCTTGAGTATTTTGTTCAGGTTTGTTCAGGAAGAAGAGAGCAAAATTTTCCATTGACAGTTAAAAAAAAAAATCAGAGGTTAGAGACCAAATGTGCATCTGTTGACAAAGAGCAGAGAATGCTTCTGCTAAAGATAAGGTGGAAAGGTAGAGAGAGCAGTCATGCTTTGCACTGTCACCCTCTCAGGTAATGTTTCTGCCAACTGTGAGACAGAGAATTGTAGTAACTTGTTCTTGAGGAAATGTATTTTTTCCAGAGGTCTATAGAGGGCAGGAAAAGTCCTCTAAGATTGCAAGCATGTTTGCTTTATACAGACCAGATTTGGACAGTTGTTGTGCAGTGCTCAACAGTAGAGGTAGAGGTGGGAAAAGAAGAGTTGATAAATGGAATCACCATAAATGAATTTTGTGAAAAAATGCCAATCGGTCCTCTTTCAGAGAGCCATTCATTGTCCTGCGTTAGATCTTAGAGATATAGACATGGATTTATGTTCAAAATAAGCCTTTCATGGCCTTCCATTTCAGCACTGGAAAGCAGCCACAGAGAAGTTTTCCTCTTTCAGAATGGAGGTAATCAGGTCTCTGACAGGTCACGAGAGCAAAAGAAAACGCTCTACTGATGAAGCATCTTCAAAAGGAAAGATCTTGAAAGAAGATGAGATAGGTAAATTAGGAGACAGCAAAGTGATAGAAGTGAATAGGACAATCTCTGTTAGTAATCTCCAAAATCCAAGAATCCATAGTAATATTCTCTCACCTGATGCCAAAATAGCACGTAGCTTAAAGTAAGAGTAAAGGGAGCAGAGAGAACAGTTTGCACCCAAACTTCAAAGCTGCCACTGAACTAACAATCTACATTTGCCATTTGTCATCTGTTATTGACAGACGAAATATAACAACTTCTAAGGATAGCTTTGCCATTTAGGGGGGAAAAAAAGAAAAAAAAAAGCAGTGCCATCTGCACCCACAAAACAGACTTCCACTTCTAAGCTGCTCAGTCTCCTCTTCATATGTTTATGCCTAAGGATTTTTATGAAGTTCTGTCCAGAATATTTTTCCCTTGCTACTATTTAAGTCTCTTTGCTTAGTCCAGGTTTTTTTTTTATTGTTCCCTTTAATTTTCCTACCATTTCAGATAGACTGAATAATTAATGTTTCAAGATTATTTTTGCAAAATGCTTTCTATCTTCATGCGTCAGCTCTGTATTAATGTTTTAGTTTATATGTACGTTAGACTTATTTATCAAAACAATGCTATGAAAGTAATTACAGGAATCTTGTACTTTTTGTCTCTTTAGATGTTAGAAAGCCGATGACCAGCATGAACAAATGGAAATCACAGATAAATCTGGACTCTACCTTCAAACAAGTATCTTTACCCCCCTGTTGTCATTCATCAGAATACTTGCACATATCAATGAGCTACCTTGTTTTTCCCATTGACAGGGAATATTCATTCTGTGTGCTGAATGCAATGACATAAAATTATTTGTAGTTCCTGATCTAAGCTCAGTATTGCTTACCGTTTCCCCTGGAGATCCCTTTGCTCCTGGTTGCCCTGGGGGTCCAATTTCACCCTGTAAATATTTTTCAAAGAGTTAGAAGATTTTGCTGTTTATTTTTGTTTGGTTTTTTTTCACTCATGCATTCCTGAAATAACAAAAGTAAGACTAAATGAGTTATTTACAAATATTGCCACTCTGAAAATTCTCCCTTCAGGGCAAACAGAACCCATAGTTTGGAAACAGTATATATATATTTGTATATGTATATATATGCACTGGCTGTAATTGTGGTGTAAACTATTATTAATACCTTTTGTCCTTTTGCTCCTTGATTTCCAGGGATTCCAGGAATTCCCTGCAGGGAAGGAAAAAAAAAAAAGGAGAGAGAGAAAGAAACAAATAAAACCTTTAAAATATGTAGAATAGTTTCTCCATATAAAGCAATATATTGAAAAAAAAATGACCTTACATTTGTGAGTAGAGATCAAAAATGGGCAGAAAATAGAAAAACATAAAAATAAAAAAGTTTCATCTGCTAACATGAAAACCCAGGGATACAGTAACCTGCCCAGGGTTTTCCTTCAACATGAAAGTACCAAATAGGAACCACATGACTCATTTCTTTTAGAATCCCATTTGTGCAACACTGGTTTGGAAAGGGTTGCACAGTTATTTTGCAGTTGACACCTGCCTTCCAGATACTAATGACCATCTAATACTAATACTAATGACCAGCAACCTTTTCTACTGAAGGGACATACTAAAGCCATCTGTGGCACACACATCTTTGTGCCAGTGTCAGGGCAGACAGGGGACTATTCCACATACACAATCCTGAGAATTATTTATGATCATATAAGCATGCCAAAGAGGAAAAATACAACCTTTTGCTGAGCTGTATTGATCGTTCTTGCCTAAAAGGAATCACTGATACAAGTCATTTAACTTTATCTTCATTTCAATAGTAAAAAAGAATAAAATTCAAAGA
>VZSG01000218.1:56219-79711 GCA_013398315.1 Nothoprocta pentlandii | reverse complement strand
TCTCTCTCTCTCTCTCTCTCTCTCTCTCTCTCTCTCTCTCTCTCTCTCTCTCCCCCTCTCTCTCTCGCTTTCTTTGACTCTGCTTAAGTGAATATAATGTAGAATTTTATTTCAGTGGGACCAGCTCCAGACCTTTAAAATTCCTATATAGCTCACTGGCATTCACACAGCTAAGAACGAATCTATTGCTTACCCTAATCTGGGTGATTCCCAGAGTACATGGGGTGGGGATTTTCACAGTTATTCACCACATGTCATTTGGCACTGAAGAAGGGGAATGAAGTGGCTAATTTGGTCATAAAAACAAAGTTTTTTCCCCATGAGAGTTACTTTCCTATATAGCTTCTATGGTTCAGCAATTGTAAAGACTAATTTCTGTAGGATAAAGTCCAGCATGCCTAAAAAAATAAATTAAATTTCCCTCTCAATATGTACTCCCAATCTATTACTTCCTTATACATGGTATAACACCTGGTCATGCCAATTAGAATTACTTGCACTTTCCCAAAGGAGACGGTTAAAAAGTAGTTTAGCTATACTGAGTTTCTTCCCTAACTCTAAGTTAAAAGCCAAACCAAGTTTTATAATTGTATTAGAAACTTTGTTTCCAAACAGACATAGGTTACACATGCAGTTTAAGTCTTCAGAATCTGAGGAGGCTTTTTTTTCCACCATGAGTAATAAAAAACTTTTCACAGGAAGTTCTACTTATTAGGGTGACATAGCACTAAATAAGCCATCACAGAAATCTTACTATAACTATCAAAAGATGTATTCTTATTCTAAAGCATGAGCTGAAACAGTTTTATTCCATTTGCAAAATAAAAATGTAATTTTGGGGAAGTGTATCTTGTAACTCGAATTATCACAAATGCCTGTCTTTAATCAAAACTTAATATGAAACAGAACTATCACGCAATTTTTCTGCCATTAAGGGAAACACAATGTTTGGAGCTACTACAAATGGGAAAATTGCCACCCACTGGGAGTAACAGAATAAATGCTATGGAATAATTCATGATTCACTGGTCCAGGAAAAAAAAAAAAAGCCTTTGGGGATGTCCCTTGCAAAACTTTCAGACAACATTTGGTTCACATATAATAAAAAAGGAGGTGGCAGTTCTAGATTCTCTTTTCTTCCTCTGTTCAGAAAGCTTATTTTAAATGGTTCATATCTATCATATACTCAGCTATAATACCAATGAGACTCAGCATTTAATTTGTAACCAGAATAGCCAAAAAAATAGCTAAAACCCAAATTTCTGTCATTACACATGAGTTAGACCATATTACTCCCCAGAATCAATTAATTCGGTCTTCTACAAATTTCATATAATGTTTATTCACCTTTTTTTTTTTTTTAATTATGTTTATTACAAGCCTGACTAGCTCCTTAGCTTTTCCAGGGATATCAGTCCGACTTCTTTTATTAACTCCCTCAATTATTTCATTTCCTTCAAATGCTTTCCAAGCTTCCCCTGAGTTGAGGTTGTGCCTGGGAACTACATGATTATGTACCAGTGAGCCCATCAGCTACGGGAGATTACTGCATTATTTAGACACCCCTGTCCTACCCATCCTTTACTTGCCCTCCTTTCCAGTTCAACCATCTCTTTCTGCCCACCACCTTCCAGCCTGGCATCTGCCCCAATCCTGCTTGCACCCACCCTAGGGACCTAAAGTGACACCTGAATGCCACAGAAACCAACTTGGTATAAACATATGGTTTTATCCCAACTTATACAACTTAAATATATCTTCCATTCTTTGATAATACGTGGCAAATATTATGGATTTAACTGTAAAGGGAACATGGTTTCACAGTTTCTGGAAAATCTTTCTGTAACTTTCACTAATAACATTGTCTATTTTTGTTTTTGGATGATGTTAAACAGCTGGGTTTTTTTTCCATGCTTTTTTAAAATAAATCCATTAAGGAGGTGGCCTGAAGCCTTATATTTTCAAACCAACTAGATGTAAGCATTTTTATCTAAGGCACAAGATACATTTATTAATATTTCTTCCCCATTTTTTTTTCAGTCAGGATTATAAATTATTTATATTTCTTCCTACGCTTAACTTTATGTTAATGAACAGTAGAAGAAACCATGCATAAAGACTTCTTCTGGAACAAAACAAAACAAAAAATATTTTATTCCCCAAATGGATATTTGTCTATTAAGTTCTTTATTTTCTGATACTTCATTTACTATCCCCAATCTTTTTAGTATCTGATAGTGCTTTGTTCTTTGGTACTAGTATACTAGCCCTCACAGAACAAGTGGAAATTCTAGACTAGAGCTAACAAATTAATTATGATAAAACTCTATCTTTGGAAGACAAAAAATCATATACAAATTTCCAAAAGCTTTTCTGCTATGAGCAAGCTGTTTTGCAAACAGCTCCCCAAGGAGACTGAGGCAGCATTAGCATAATTCTCTTCAAGGATCTTATTTTCTTATGGCAGGTATACAAAACCGTACCCTTTCAGCATACTGCCTTAAACCGCCTCTCACTGAATACAGCACATCTGGACTTATTTTGTAACGTGCCAGACATCTGACAAATAAGGTCTAAGACAAATCACTACAGGACAGATTTTCAAACCATCCATTCTTCTTTCAGCATCAACACAAAAATGCCTGAAATAATATCAGCTTTCACAATTCAAAAGGGTTGTGATTTTAAAGGTTATTTTATGATGAAAGACAGTATCTGCTTTCACGGTTTATTTTAATGAGAATGTTCTGCAAAGCTCCTTCTTAGCGACTCATTTAAATTACACTCATTTTCATACACCGATCCATCAACAGTGTTTAGAGACTTTTGTTAGGAGAGGGACACATTCCGGTCAGCTGCCCATTTTCACAAGGAAAACTGGGTCACAGAATCACAGAATGGTTGAGGTTGGAAAGGACCTCTAGAGATCATCCAGTCCAGCCCCCTGCTCCAGCAGGGACACCTGGAAGCTGGAGCCCGCAAGCTCAGCCTATAAAGTCCACAGGCTTCCCAGGAAGGTTGCCCAAAACCTGCTAATTTGACCCTTTTCTATTTTCAACAGTATTATTGTTATTCAGAGTCAGCCACAGTATTAGGCTTAAAACAAATGAAAGGCAAGATTGCTGCTAAAAAGATGACTTTTCTACTTTATATGAGCTCTCTCAACGACACTGCAGTTTAGTTTTTCAGCTACATTGCTCCTTCCTCTCTGAAGAATCTGCATAAAAATCTCATTCTGGGAGGACACGAACAGACATTACACAAATTACATCAATTCAACAAGATTCACAAAATAAAACCATCTATGCAGACATTCCCATAATCTCTTTAAGCACATTTAAGTGCCTGAAACGTATGCCTGTTTATGCATTCCTTACTTGAACAAACAGTACTGATGCTGCATGAGAGATCTACTACCAGCATTGAAAAAAAAAAATAAGTACAAGTGACATTTTGGATAAAAATACAACAGCCTTTTTTTTTTTCAGAAGCATTCCCACAGACCTAACACATATTCATTGGATTAACAGCTTTAAAAAAAATGTAGGAAGAGGGAAAGCATACGGAATAGCTTCATAGTTACAAAAGCAAGGTTTCAAGCACTTTCTTTGGCAAATTGATTATTAAAAATAAAAACTGCTAATATTTTAAATGTGGAACACCATGGCTACTGTTGCATTGCCAGCAACACAAGACTTGGAAAACTGCATAGTTGGGAAGCTGGAAGTATTAATAGAAAATGAAAAATGTGCACATTTTGCCATAGGGTGGAACTGATGTCTTGTCAAATTGTTCTAGATCTGCACTAGGCAAAGCTTGAGGTCCCAACCCCACTGGTGACACCAGGGTGTCCACTCTGAGACCAAAGGCTGAGCCCCGGACCTAAGGACTGGGTGAGCCAACAACCTCCCTTCTCTCCAAGCAGCTGAGCCCTCACCCGTGTGCCACATGTGCACACATGCATATTTAAGCACCTGGATGCAGCAGCCACAGCTCTCAGTTCTACAAGACAGGAATTGCAGTTCTCCATGTGGAAGAAGGCAATTTTGGGCCACCTCCCATCCCTGTAATGTAATCCATGGGGAATTGGTTGTAAAGCAGGGAAGAGGCTGTTTGCTGAAAAACGAATCATCTGTTTTTCTCCACATGGTGTATATAGTGAAACTTCTTGTCACAGGATGGACAAAATCACAAAAGGAAATGATAAAAATTATTTCCAAAAAAGACTGTAAAATTACTAGAGAATTGTCCAATTGGTGGCTATTGAACAGGATAATCCAGCATGCACTTTTGGCCAACAGAAACTGGCAGTCAATATGCAGGAAAAAAATTCTCTATTGCCCTACCCACTGCCAGAGGAAGATTTCTGTGGTAATTCCTGCAGTTTGATCCTGCTCATCAGTTCCTACTGGTGTTCAGGTTGTAGACAGTGAAACTTGACCCAAGAGTTCAAATCCTTCTAGATTACGAGAAGCAAAAATCATACCTTGACTCACATGGTAATCACCAAGAAAAATCACAAAGAGTAATCACTAAAGCAAAAATAAAGTTGTGCAGTGAGAGATTATTTCTTAAATGGTTTTATATTGCTGTACTACATTACATCATTCTTGGACTTGTTCTTGGTCTTATGGGACCCAATAACCTTGTTTTGGCTGATCACGTAGTATCAGTACTCACGTCGGACCTGATTTTTTATTGGTTCAACACGAGTAAGAGATGAAAATTAAATAGTCTTTTTTTCTTTTCCCCCAGCTTGTCCTAAGAAGAGTATCCCCATACCTACTGCATATCCTGTGCTTCGTTAGCCCACACCACCATTTCATTTGTGAAATGTCATCTTTTCAGAACAATAGTTAAGCACAAATGTATCTAAAAAGAAAAGTTGGCCATAACGTAAGTATCAATGAAGCTTTCCAAGGCAATAACATATGGTACAAATGAAATATTTTTAGCAGGTTTTTGTAGTTTGTGGAAAAGAGGCCTTTGACGATTGAAATACTTTAATCTTGCCAGAAGTTTTTAACTAAACCTTACAAATGAATTCAAACTCACATTGATGAAAGATTGCTTAGGTTTTTGTTAAAAACTGTGGATGAAAAGCTATCCTTTACTCAGACTCAGATTTCCATAGCTTCAGTTTACTGGAATTTTGACATGGAAAAATTGTAAAAATGAGAACACTGCCACATCAAATTTCCCTATATTTTCTAGTTCAATATTTTTTACAGTAAATACTTTTTTTACAGCAAAAAATAAAGTTATTCCCAGTTATAAATCCCGGAAGAAAGGCAGGATGATTATTCTAAATGCTAGAGCTGCAAAGAAAAAAGCTCTAGTGCTAATAGCAGCCAGATTGGAAGGAGTAAAGGGAGATAAACACCAAAGAAAAGGTGGAAACACAAGACAGAGGAAAGCAGCAGCATCTTGATTTGGGATTTTAAGTTCCTTGAGGACAGGGACTGTACTTTTTTTTCCCTCAAATGATGTTGAAAAAATGATTTCATAAAAATTATTATCACCATTTTTCCACTGCACAACTTTGTTTCCATTGACTTCAAAAGCAAGAAGATGGAGTAAATGCAATACAGAGGCAATTTTCACTTTCTGGGGAATTTCTTAGAATCACAGATACTGCAGTTCTTCATTAATTAACTTCACTACATAGCATGTAATCATATATCTCGGACAACAGACATGTCCCTAATTCAGTACAGTGCACAAGACCAGTGCAATCCTATTAATTCTGAGTGAAGGAACAAGGAAAACCTTTTCAGAAAACATTTCAATATTTTTAAACAATGTTGAAAAATACAGGCCTGTCTTGATCTCCTATGTAATTCATCTTCTGACTACTGGCAAAGATGAAAGACCTCAGGGAGAACAGTGTACAATGACTTGCTGCTTACAATAGCTACATATTCATTACATATTCCTACAATTTACAGTCTAACATTACATGACACTTTCTTCCTGAAATTTGTAGCAGTGATTGAACACAGTTGCTGGGTAAAAGTGATGAAGACACCTGCTTTGCATTATAGGTAAAAGTATTACATTAATGTCATTTGTAACTTACTTTACAGGGATATAAATGTTCCATATTGTATTTTTGCATAAAACGTGATTCTAAGAATACATGGTTATTGCTTATTGTTACTAAAATATTTTTATCCTATCATCATATGCTAAAACCTGAGGTATTTCACATCCTGCCTATGAAATAAGTGAGAGTGGATACTTAGTATAAATAAATACCTAGACAAGGTTAGCATTGCTGTAAAATATTTAAATACAAAGAGGAAAAAAAAAAGGGCATCATAATTTCTCAGTCACATGTTTTACTTTGGGATGTTTTGCTCTGCTGATTGATAATTTCTTTCTTCTTTACAAAATAGATTTTAATTTTTTTCCTTTCTCAAAGAACTGCAAAAATGTTGCTCTAATGACTTTAAATATTTTGTCATATCACATACTTGGTTAAAAGGAGATGCACAAAAGACTATGATAGAGAAAAAATGTTAAATATGCCATTTCCAAGTGTTATCTAAATCACTGGATGATTTGATAATTTCTTGTAGTTTCTTTGAAACCTCAACTTCCACGAAAACTATGAGTTAGCAACAAAATTGTAAGGTGAAAATACAGTAGAGACGTTGCTTTTACAAGATTAATTGGCACATGGAATATTGCTTACTGGAAGTATAAATGCCATCTTTCCTGGTATTAAAGAGGAAGACAACAACGCAATATACAACATTGCAAACAGCAATTCAAACACTTCCTTTGAGCATCTCCTGCTTCAGAACAACCTTTCATGGATTAAATTACCAAGCCAGTTCAGGAATCATGTACCTATAACTATTGACATCAACTGGATCAAAAAGAATGAACTGAGTAATTTTCCAAAAAACACCCCAAAATTTTTTTAATGCATGGAACAGATTTCTTTCTTCCCATCCAATCTTACAATCTTGTAATTGTTAGGTATAAACAGGACTAGGTCATTGGAATCACTAATCGAGTACAAATAAATAAGCACTACCTATATGTTTGGGTGAGCATATACATACTGCATACTTTAACAAAAATGTTTAAAAACTTTTTAAACATTTATAAACATTATTTATTTCAAGACCAGCTTTCTTCAGAACGCAAAAACAGTCCATTTTAACATTTTTTTAAATTTATAAAATTATATAAGGAACATTTTAGCACCTGCTTAACATTTACTCACTGCAATAGAACTCTGCATGTCAATAGAGAGATTTTAAATTGGTGCAACACACTTGGTTATGCTTGGATCTATCACTACGCTTACAAACCAGCTGCAGTGGAGGAGGAATGTGGGTATGTAACGTCCTACAGGACATGAATTAGTAAGAAAAGCACTAGCATACCCAAAGAAAGGTCACTACAGCGTACAAGCATAAAACAGACCACTCTAAGAACTGCTTGTAGCTATTTATAGTATATGCCATTCGTGTCCATAATAGGCTTACAACAGCTCTTTAGAAGTCCCTTTCAAGTTTTTTAGAAATTGCCTCTGCATTGTGAACACTGCATTTGTAAAACAGTCCTTAATAAATATTAGTAGGGTTTGCAACCATTTTTCCTCTTGATTTTCCAGATTAAATTACCCGATTTGAAAAGTCACTAACTGTAAAATCTCAGAAAATAAGAGATCCTAAGTCTCTGCAAGCAAAATAAAAATAAACATACCGTGTATAACTACAGAATATGAATATAAATAATCTAGTTGCATGCTCTATGAAGATATATATTTAAAAATCAGAAATCATGATGGAGAGACAAAGTGAGGATTCAGTGGGAGAGAACTGTTTGACCTTATAACTCTGAAAAGCAAGAATTATTTTCCAAGTTGCATTAGGTCGGTATGTCCAAGTCTGTTACAGCATTTCTGGCCCCTGTCCAGACTAAATTTATTGGGACTCTTTCCCCAGACTTCAAAAGACTTTGGATCAGCAACTATGTTGTCATGTTTTACATAATTTTTGTCAACTGGGAAAAATAGAGTCATTGAGACTAATCTGCCTGAAGTCCCAGAGTTCTTCAATCACCTGTTTCTTTACAGTCTCAAATCTGTCTTCTACAAAGCAATTAATTCTGTAGACAAGGTAGTATGGGATTAATTTAATTAAAATAGCTTGTCAGACAGAATAGTGAAGATGAGCTATATTGCAAGTTAATTATTTTAAAAATACACATACCGCTACAGTGAGCTTAAAAGTAATAACTGAGGGGAAACATCTGCATTTAGTCTAAAAAAAAATGTAGTGAAGCTTACAGCCATCACTACGTAATTAAAGAAAGATTATTGAAATTATCATGTGTCAAAGCTGTCATCACCCATTTCTCAATCGGTAACAAAAACTAACAACATGTGTTATAGTAGCTCCAGAAATCAGAAAGTCATCACAGTTCTCCTAGTTCAGGCTAGGATCCGCAGGGAAAATACTAGTCCTTGTTGTTTCCCTCCTGACTGTGATGCTGACACCTTTGAGGAGTAGCTCACTGGTGTTCAGAGATCTGCAGCTACTCCTGAAACATCTCAGATGAGTTGAAAGGGTTGGAAATTAAGCTTGAAGCTAAAAATGGACTGACTGAAACCAACCAGCTTGCTGAGTCTCCCGTGCAAGTGGATCACTTCTTTCTTAAGGATTTCCTGGACGTCATTTCTTCTTAATGCACTACTTTGAAAGCAGGCACTACTTCATAGTGGGCCCACTTAAGGAAATATAAAACTTTATGAAATATTTTGTACTCTATGAAATATTTCCAAGAGGAGTATTAAATCTCACATAAGCCATGATCTGTTGAGCACTAATACTTAATCCAACAGGATTTTTCATCAATAATCTTTTGGTGAGAGAATAGAAACAGAAGTTCATAAATAATCAGATTACATTAGAATAAGCTAAGTCACACCTTCAGATAAAAGATTTATGGCACAAGCCCTGTCGCATATATACATACTTCACATTTGTTCCAACTGCAAGGTCAGAAGTATTTCATAACTATATGACCAGAAACTAAATACAAGTGTTGAATAAATGGCATCTTAACAGTCAGTGAAAACTGGTACAAAAGGACATAGTATCTTATCAAGAAAAGGATATCACAGTGATCATTGAAAAGCAAGTATGTGCATATGTGCAGTATTAATATTTCACTTCTACTTACCTCATCATCATTCTTTTCAATCAGCATTAAAGCCGAGTGAATAATCATTGAAAAATAAAGTAACTTATGCTCCTTCTTTTATTTTTCAATGAGAAAGGAGTAACAAATTATTCACACATGATGTATTAAGTATATATATATATTTACATATAGTCTCAACTATAGACTGTCAGAAACAACTCAGCAAATAATTTTGATGACTATGTCCATTAAAAGTACAGAACTAGAACTATCGTACAAAAGATAAATTAAAAAATGCCTTTATTTCTGAACAGCATAGTATGCCTCTAAAACAGTTGTCTATTGCTACAATTACTAATCTGTATGGTTAATACATAGTTAATATCTCACAAAAAATATTATTCTCTACACAGAATTCTTTTCATATTTCCTCTGAGATGCAGTACAGTGTTAGGCGTTTCCCTCTCAGTTTATTCATTAGAATGTAGGGGTAGAAGTACAACAGAATGCAACTAAAGTGAAACTTGTTTAGGCAGGTAAACTGTTGCAGGTTATTATTTTTCAGAGTTTCCCCAAGTATCAAAATATTTGCTCATTTATCTTTAAGTGAATTTAAGAAATGACCACCAGTGATACAATTTCTGCACACCGGTGCCTAAGAAGAAAGCTGGTCCATTAGCAGCAGCTACCTGCTTCTCTTAGTAAGTACAGGTTATTTTTTCCTGCTGTTACTATCAGGCTGGTCGGCATCTGTTCTGAGAAGAAGATCTCAGGATTGCCAGTTCACAGATAACTCATTTGCTAACAGTTCTGAGGTTGGCATTTGCTTTCTCACAGTCCCCTATGCAAAGACAGACAAGTGAGGCAAAACTGAACATAAAAAAGACTCAATTCAATTCTGAAGCATCTTGCCTCAAAAAGATGTTTCATAAGAGTCCTTCTAAAACGAATTCGATGGTAGGGAAGAGATGTGGAAAGCTGTATAGTATGGATGAGAGGGCAATATTATGTGACACAGAAGAAAGAAAAAGTCTTTTGTTCTGCACACTACCACACAGCTGAACCAGGAACATTCCTTGGTCCCTGTTTCTACTGATCTCTGTATGGATACAGATCCATAAAATTATACTTAACTTCAGATGCAGCTTCCCAAAACACTGGCTACCTGGCTATCTGACTTTATATGTCCTATCTCAAATATTTCTGCTTTTCAAAGAAAATACAGTCACTTTTGTGGTATTAAGCTTCTGTACCACTAGTGTATCTGGAATAAGTGACATAGAGAGAATTCTGCCCCAACATAAGTTGCACATTTTGTTGACCTTAGAAAAAGATTAAAAGTTGACCTAGATCTGGACTACCTAAGCATTATCAGAATAACCAAGGGGCATATGAGGGGGATAGGTGTAATAGCAGGAGCGGGGTCTGAAGCTGTGAGCTGAGTTATCCAGTTGTCACTGTCACAAACGAGAGGCCACGTACGAGGCCCTGTGATGTGACCTAAAAACAATGTGCAAACTCTACCACTTTTTAAGTGTTTGCAGCTGTATTTCTTAAAAAAGAAGAAAAAAAAGATTTTTGAAGAGTAAATTTAGACAGTTTCTAATGCTCAGACCTACTCTGACCTACTGTGGCAGCACGGTATAGACAAGGCACTGGAGAGGGCTACGGATCTCATGCCAATGGCACCCAAAAGCACTCAGCTCAGAGCTCCCTTTGGTAGAACAGCAAATACAAGGAAAATTTATTTACCCAAACTTTAGGGTTTTTTTAGTCTTTAGAAAGACATACAGCGAGCAACCTATAACTGAAGTGACAATATGACTGCACTTGGAGCATGGCCCATTTTTGTCATTGGCAAACTAAGCCTGATTACTAGCTTGACTAAATGCAAAGACAATTATTCTCTCCATGCTGTCAAATGTTTTTCTGACCTAAAGCAGGCAGGAAAAAGAGGATGGTCTGCCTAACTGCAGTTCCAGCTGGTACTATTGAGGGAAAACAACCACATCATTTGGAATTACTTACTTAGCTTTACAATCTACTTTTTCCTGCTCATAAATTTGGTGATTAATAAGAGTAGTAGTATACCAGAAAGTATGTCGTGCAGAATAACCAAGTTCAGAGGCCCAAGGCAATGCAAGATCAGCTGGGCCGCATGTCACATCCTGGACAATTGTCTCTTAATTATTGTCTCAGGGTGTATTCATTTTGCAACCAGGCTGCTCCGTTACTTGCTACGGAAAGATACTAAGATGGCTATTTTAAAAAAGGCTAATTAGAAGAATTAGGCTATGCCTAACACTCACGTGGCTGAAGGGAAGCAGGACTGTTTGCATGTATGTTTGTGTGGGCAGAAGCATCCGTTCAACTCACTGAGGAGACCCACGTCTCAACAGCAGCTGGTCCAACAGCATCACCCCAGGTTTGCATCCAGCTTACACAGCCCGTGTATCTATAAGGGGTGAGGCAGATCAGAGGTCAGACCCCCTCTCCCACCTCACAGAAGAAGACCACAGTGAATATCCAAGTGAGACATGGTCACTTGGGCCAGAAGATGGGAAGAAGGAAGTGCTGACATGTTCCCCATCATAGACACGGAGGAACAACAGGGCCACAAGTGCCACCAGGCACCCTGCACGGTCCCAGCCGCAGCAGAAGGAAACACTTCTCAGCTCTGTTAGAGACTTTTCCCTTTGACTTGCCAGCCCATTACACACTTCTTTCCGTACCGGCCCACGTCCCATGGCACGGAGGCCAACGGGCCCCTCCTTGGGCTGCCAATCCCAGCGGTTCCGGCTGAGGAAGCTTTTCCCACGGCCCAAGCACGGCTGCACACAGATGTCCCTGCTCCTGCTCCGGGCAGATGGTGCCCACGTTGCACATGTGGTGTGGGACCACGCCAGCACGGCCGCACAGCATCCGGCACGACCGGGGTCCCACAGCTCCTGCAGACCTTGCACTCTTCTAAAGAAACCCCACCAACCACAAATGAAGCATCTGCAGTGCAGTCTGCATTGCCAACTTAGTAGCATGAAAATATGACGTGAATTTTTACCTACTGAAAGCCTTTACCTATGTTGTTTTATGATTATAAGACCCTGTAGTGATTTGAACATTTTAAATCTGCCACTTTGTTTTTCTTCAGAAAAGAAGTATGCAAGAAAAATAATCATTTACATTTTTGTTTAAACTGTATTATTAAACATTACTATTAATCTTAAATCAAAACATAGCTCTTTAGATAAAACTCAGCCTTCATCAAAACTGTGCTGTTGAAGGATTAAATATTCAGCATATTCAAGCTTATAAATGCCTTCTATTTATTAATTTTTTAAAGTTTACTATGATTAATTAGCATTTTTAATGAAAAGGGACATAATTAGACTATGTTGAAAAATATATGTCTTGCTACTGTCCTAAATTTGTAAAAAGAGTATACTATAAAACCTTCACTTACGTTTTATTGCTTTTAGTTAACTTTTGTTTTCAGTTTTTATTGCATGTGAAGATTTTATGATGAGTGTAAAAGGTTAATAGATCTTAGCAAGTCACATGGTTCTTTGGGGCTTAAAAAGATGAAACAAAGCCAAGTGAGGAATTATGTGTATTCTTCATTTAAGCCAGTCGAGTGGGAAGGAAGCCTCTTAGGAATAATTGCCCAGTATTTTGCAGTGTATTCATAGTGTTCTTAGGAGGGTTTGGTGATTAAATAAATAATCTAAAGGAAAGAGCGTGAGCATACTTTAGTTTGGATTGCTATTTCCATCTCCGAGCCAGCAGAACACTCCACCACGTTTCAGGACCAGATAATACATCTTGCCTTTCAAAAGGTGTCACACTCCGTACTCCAGAAGTTCCTGAATGCATCTTCTCATCTTACGGTTAGAAATGCAAGTCATCTGGAAGGCAGCGATTCACCAGCTGAGCTCCATTTACCGCTCGTGGTCTACAGAAGGTTACTGGTGGTTTGCAGACAGCTGGCTCCTTCTCAGCACTCCAAGATTTCAGCTGTTTCTACAGATATCTTGGCTCTCCTGCCTAAAGCAAAGTCTAGTGGCCTGAAAGAACAGCTGGAAATGAGGACACAGCCTAGCTACTACACACAAAGAAGATGTTAAAGGAGCTGCCCTGTAGAGCTATCTGAGCAACCGTAATGCCTTGGGAAACAAGCAAAACAAAAAGGCCAGCAGCATTTTCACCTGGTGAAACCAAAGACCAAGACACCAGGAAGAGTGTGAGAAGATGCAAGGAAGCAAATGACCAAAGAACCTGGGCAAAAGGGAAAAGGGGATGGTATTCTGTGAAGAAAACAACCCTTAGCAAGTGAGTAAAAGGATATATCCCATATTGCAGTAAGGAGAATTAAGAATACCATAAGAAGGCAACAGTGGGATAATTTTATACTATATATGAAAAGTGGTGTGTAACAGGAATATATTTGCAAATTGTTTCTTAAAAGGCACCTTCGACTTCAAACACTTGTTGCATTCCTTTACTAAATGAAAATTTAAAGATGAATAACGGGAAATAAAAGCACAGCAACCAATTCAAAATCAGAACGGATGAAATGTGAATGCAGCATCCATTAACAACAAAATACTATGTAAGGATATGTCAGCAATTTAATCACTTACAGGTTCTCCTCGATGTCCTTCTAGGCCTGGAGATCCAGGCTGTCCAACTTCTCCCTTCAAAATGAAAAATACTGTTAATATGCTATTTAAAAAAAAAAAAAAGATTTCTTTCCAGAATAGAATTCAAGTAGTAAATTTTTATTTTAAAATAATAATCTAGTAAAATGTAGAACAAATGTAGAACAAATACACAGGCTAATGGCTTCTTCAAAAATCTCTTGAAAATATCTTGGAATACAGTTTTGTCAATTGAACATTCTCTCATATAGTGTCCAACCAAAGCTGTTAAACCATTTGCAAAAACAGATCAAAGATCATTTTCTTTTGAAATCTGAGAAGAGTTGAAAGGCAATAATTGGTTGAATAGCAAATGACAATAATAAAATGACAATATTAAAAAAGTGTGGTAAGTGTGCATGGAAAATAATAGATTTTAATTCTGCTGGGAAATGAATCAAACTTTACTCTTTGAAGTAACAAAAAATGGGAACAAAATGATTATAAAAGGACTAAGAATACTTTGGCCACTCAAAATATTGCCATTTTGTTGAAAAAAATCAAGAGAGGAAAAAAATCTGCGTAATTCTTAAAATCAAGCCCAGAGATTTGGTTTTCAGACATAAAGATTACTGCTCAAAGTCTTTATGCTTTAAATAAGGTTTAGCCAAAGTTTCGACAAATCTGTTCATAACATAGATTACTCCCAACTATCTAGATAGTCCAAACTCTTAAACTAGCTTAAAATCATCATTACCAGAAAAATACCAGAAATTCATGGTTAAACACCAAACTAATCAGAGAGTGCTTTGGTACTGGTCTATGATCACCCACTTCTGCTTAATGCTGAGTGTTTTATGTACATGGTTTTGCTTCATGCCAGCTTGCCCCTTCCAAGAAATGTCCAGGCATAGGACACTTGATGGACAGCCTAAGTAAGTCAGGCATTGGGCTATAAGGTACACATGAATGAGGCCACCTTATTTCAGAAACAGAAGCCATGCTGAACTACCATTCTTCAGGGGCAGTTCGTAGTGTTTTTCTGTTTGTTTGCTTATTTTTTTATAAAAAATAGATGTGACCAATGACATCATGTAGTCTATTGTTCTAAGAGTTAGTACAACTAATAGTTTGAAAACTGCTTCAAAACACTTCAACACCAGACATGAACAAATCATTATGTCCTTATTCAAAATATATAGGCTGACAAAAAAAATTAAAAATGGAAAATAATTCCAGAGATGAGATACATTAAAAAAAAATGAACAGATGAATTAATACATATAATAAACTGGAAATACTGGAAATAATTCACTTAAAATTAACAAACTGGTCTTGAAGCGACAATGGGTAGCATCTGGGTTTGAAGCCACACTTTTTTTCCCACATTCTTTCTCAGAACAAATACTGTAAGAGAACAGGAAAGTTCCAGCAGAAATTTCCTTCAAAGAGAGTCTGTTTGTCACTGCTTTGAATTTGATTACAACAGACCCAGCAATATTTTATAGCAAACAGATGTTAAAGTCAAGCTGACAAAAGATTTGAATGGAGAATACAGCTTCCGTTAACTATTATACTCCAAAATGAAAAGTAATGAGCGTGGCACTGTTTTGTACTACTATATTTAAATTACATAAAATAGCCAGGAGAAAAATCTTTAAGTTTGAATATAGATGGACTCATTCAGCCAACAGACTACATAAATAACTCAATATGGTTTAAAAGCATAAAAAATAGTTTAACATATCCTCCAAATTCGTGCTTTATCCATGTAATACTCCACCACTGATAGTTAATACTGTCATTATCATAATAAGAAAAGCATCTAATATATCCCATATAATAATTATATGATTATAACTGATATTATATTGTGATTATTATTATTAGCATATTATATTATTATTATTATCATATTACTATCATAGATCTAATATCTATTTCTTTCTCTTCTTCCATAAGTACCAGAGAAGGAATTTCTCCTCCCACTTAGCAGAGCTATGTGCATACACACAGATACACAAATATAATATGAAAACTGACCAGGATCCATTTGAAATAAAGACATTTAGGTGAGATGTAGGTGCTCAGGCTCCCATAACAGCCTACAATAATCTAGCCAAGACAGTCTGTAGATCCTTGATTCATTTTCTAAATCAGGAGCTCTATTCCCTGCCCACATACAGACATTTGCTCATATTTGAGATACCAAGGTTGGCCTCTACTCACACTCCAGAAAGGTGCTGGTTTTCCACAGCACTTCTGTCAGGTTTGACAGCCCCCGTAGGGTTGCTTTTGATGCTCTAAGACATCTCAAATGGCACTTTAAACCTGTATGTAGGCAACTGGGCCCTATGAGTCTTCTTTATCCAAGCTGAATTGCTCTCCAGACTCCACTGACTTGAAAGGTCATGTAGGTATCTGCTATACCCATAGAAAGAGGAGAATTTGGGTGTTTAAAACTCCAGTTTCCATTCTCAGTATACAATGTATGTGATATTTCAAATGGAGTTTATTATTCTGAGTGCACTAGGATGTATTGTCTTCACTGGATGTATTTACATACCTTGAAACCAGGACTCCCCGGTAATCCATCTTTTCCACTTCTGCCAGGGTCTCCCTGTGGCAATAATTAACAGTCATCAGTAGATGAACTAATAAGCTAAAATTAAGGCAAACTGTCCTGATAAAACTTACAGATCGCCCAGGCATTCCTGGAAATCCTGCATCACCTTTCTCTCCTTTTGAACCCTGAAAAAATCACACAAACCAAATGTTTATGTTGAGAGTACTTAGTTAATAATTCACATGTTATTTCCTTGTTTTGGAAGTTTATGGAAGATATGTTTTTTACAAAGAAAGTAGTCTAATAGTAATTATTATCCATTACATAAATGTAAATATCTTACAAAAAAATTAGAAATGTAACCACAGACCCTCTTTCAAATTGCATTAAAATCTAAACTAATAAAAAAAAATTAAGAAAGCGCAAGGACAGGTAAAATGAAAGTGTCATACTGGACAAGCTACATATCATCTCTCATACATACACTGCTTTATGTGTCATTTTTCACAATATATTACGAAACATTTTTTTTCTAGTACACTAACATTACTACATTCATATAATTCCTCTCCTTTCCCTCCCTTTCTATTTTTCTCTCTCCCTCTTCTTTTTTATACTGTGCACATACATTGCTATATATTAAAAAGCTCACACTTTTTTCAATATAATTATTCCAAGTATACAAGATCCTTATTCATAAGGATCCATAAGCATACTTGTATTCAAAAATATATTTACAAGCAATTTGTATTAAAAGGAATTATATAGATATGTTGACAGAAGAAAGAAAACTTTCCAAGATATCTGTGTAAGATGAGCATGAAAGTCTAGTATGACTAGGTAAAAATACATGCATTGTCTTCAGCTTAAGTTCTTTTGAGTTAGGACTGCAGAACCAAATTCTTGATGAATAAAATCTATTGTAAAATATGAACAATGTCAATAAAATGATGTCACTTCCTTTTCTAAATAATTTTTTACTTGCCTTTTTGCCATATATTCCCGGTACTCCTTGATCTCCCTTAGGACCCCGTTCTCCCTAAACAAAGTAATAGGTGTAAGTTATTTAAAAATACAACTTTTCATATAAATTTATATGAAAATATCAAAAAAAAACCATATAGCAGACCTAAAATGAAGTGGGCAAAGAACACTGTTTCATATTATAAAAATATGCACAAGACAATAAAAGCACATTCTGAATTTTCCAACCTCTCCTAAAGGAAGAGATCAAAGTGGATGACAGGCCAAAGCACTTGGAATATCTCACCATTTCATACAGGTAGGCACCTAAATTCAAATTTAGCTCTTTGAGAAGTGCTGGCTTCAGGACAATTATATCATTAATCATTTAATAATTTTGATACATTGCATGTGATGAAGGTCTTATGCAGTATTAAAAAAAAAGTTACAAATTCATCAAGATATTCACAGAACAAGATAAAATGAAAAAAATAGCAATTTACACTGCTATTGATAGATATTTAAGGCCCATATTTTGTATTACCTTTCAATTCTAACTGAATTCTATCTACAGATATAGATTTTATGTATTAAAGAAAATACACTAACATCATATGGTATATAAACTTACTCTTTTTTTTTTATTATTATTATTAAATTATAGAGCAAGGCCAGATATACGAACACCACAGCACAATTAAGTTATTTAATTTCAACCTTTGGTGCTGGCATCCCATGTAATCCAGGAAAACCAGGAAGTCCACGGTCACCCTAAAATAGCAAGTATATTTGAAAAATTCATATCTAAAATAACAGTAACATATTAAAATAGCACTCATAACCCAAATGTTCAACAAATAGTGGAAAGACAGTAAGTGTCAGCATACCAACAATGCAACATTGGTAAGATGACTGAGGAGAGCTTGTTGGTCTTCAGGTAATTATTACCTTATTTGACTTCTAACATTCTGCAATCTCTAACATGCCATGCCTTATTTTCACAAAGAGGATTTTAAGATGCCTTTCCATGGATAAGTGCTTAGCAGCTCATCATGGCTGCTACAAGTTCAAGACTCTAAGACTCTATGGTCTACCTTTCCATACAAACCTAACTACAAGAACGATCTAACCAAGCCACTGACACATTATGTCTCAAAAATCAATACTTTCTTGCTTTATTATGACTTTTTGGTCATGTCATGTTTGGTTATGACATCTCCATTCCTCATGTTACAAGAGCAGGGAAATTCCCTAGGATCAGGATGTCTTTGCTTCTACCTCTTCCTGAAAATATGACAGGCCTATTGACCTTATCAAATTTCTTACCAGCTTACTCCGGATGAGTAATGTATTCAATATTAAGTACTTTCTCAAAAAATTGAACAAAATAGAACCAAAATAATTTGATTAAACAACTTCAGGCACTTTGATAAATGAGTTCTCATTTCAGAGGAAGAAAGCATGCACTGCGTAAAAGCAGTTGGCAATGGAAAACACAAACAGAAAAATCAAACCAATCCTTTTCCGAAGCTTCCAAAAGCTATTAAAAATTAACAGATAGCTCTGTGTATAATACTGGTCTTTGTATTTTCCTCACAACTGTCACGTGTCAGGATCCCAAAGCTTTTGCTGTTGGTACTGGAGATATTTATCTGATGATTTGCCTTGAAACTCCCTTGAGCTATTATAGCAGAAGGCTAAATTATAACTTGGCACTACCTGGTTTGAAACACTACCTGGTTTGAAACAATAAAAGCAAGATAAGTTGCTTTTTTCAGTATATGAATATATTTCAGCCAGGATACAAGGCCAAACTCTAAATAATTTTGGCCAATCACAATGGTTTCTCTCTGTTAATATCGACTAACTTTTTATTGTGCAATAGTTTTCAATTTGCTCAGTGTCTTTCAAACATGAAAACAAATATTAAGTCATGCTCAAGATTTTGTATTTCAAGTTTGGGGCCAAAGACCCCTCAGCAGTATTTATCAAAACCATTCATGCCCAAGTAGATTTGGAGGTCTGTCACATATTCACAGGAGACAGAAACATGACCACAGAAATGAGAGCTTGTCAGCTAATGCTGTGAGCCATATCTCTCAACAAGTAAGTACTGCAAACAGCCAATACAAATGGAATGTAATTCCAAAAGTCAGCAAAGTTTATTTATAAACTCGTCACGCTTCCGTTGCTCCTTATTGCAAGAAGAATGGAGCCCTGAATTCAGTTTGCAAATGGTGGTTTAATTATTGGACAGACTGAAACACTTGGCAATGGAAATAGTTTTAAAATAGTTGCTATAGAAACTTTACAAGTAATGGGATGAAATTTAGAAAATTTAGGCTGAATCACCAGGAAAAAAATTCTAATGGCAAGACCTACTTTACAGTGGAAGTTTTCTAAAAAAGTGGTGGAACCCCCATTCCTTGGCACGTTTTAAACAAGGCTGGACTAAACATTAGGAAGTATTCTATCTGTCAAATCCCTGCACTGCCAGAAGAATAGTAGTTTTCATCAGTGATATCTTACTCTCTGAATATGTCTGACTCTCTGAACATGTCCCAGTACTGACTGTTCAATTAGATTAATGTAAGACCCCTAAAGCACTGGAACACATAAGCACATTTTTCAGGTTTAATCATGCATTAGAGAATTCTGCTGAAAAGGGAGGAATTTAAGGATCTGCTTTTAGGAAGATCAGAGGAAGCAAATTCTACAGTATAATTTTTTTGGAAAGCAAGTGTTTATTTTACAAAGAACAATCAATAAACAAACTTTTCTAAACATACTTTTCAAAGGGAAAAAGCATAAGAGAGCATGAGGGAAGAGTGGGCACAGATATTCACATGTCAAAGAGACCTGCCAACAGCCAGTGGCTAGCTTATACATGGTGTATATAGAAGATCCAGATTCAAGTTCATCCTGATTATCAGAAGGGACTTACATATGAGCTTCCACATCTGTCTTCCATAAGATTTTTTCCACAGAACACTCTGGTTTCATTTAGTCAGTATTTTCTGATGAAAAATGCTATCCAAAAATTGTTACAGCTCATCTGGATGCTCATTAATAAGGTCAAAAAGAGAGAGAAAGTAGCTTTTCTGACAGATATCTGTATCATGCTTCCAGGTAACCATATTTAGATATGCTTTCTAAATATAAATTATTCAGTGCAATAAAGGTGTTACTGGTAGTGTTAAAGCCTATATAAACTTTATTAAATAAAGCAGACAGATGCAGAATTGAAACAGTATTCTAAATTTAGAATTCTTATACTCTATTACCTTTCTCGCAGACAACTTTCACAGAAGCTTCATATGGAAAGATGGAGACTATTAATTGTACCATCCAAAAAATGATAAGAATAACATTTGTATTTTTGTTGTTGCGGATTTTGTTTTGTTTTGTTTTTACCTTAGCTCCATCTTTCCCTGGCTCTCCCTTGGTACCCGGTAAGCCACGTGGTCCCTAAAAGGGAAAAAATGAAGAACAGCTTCAAGTACTAATACATTTTAATAAGGAATGAAGCCACAAATCTAAGTATATGACACAGAGACTGATGTGTCATTCTCAGTGACAAAGGGTGAAAATATAGAGCGAATTCACAGGATTTGCTTCAGACTTACAGACTCTAGGTATGAAACAGGAACTTACTTGAATTCCTGGTGTTCCTGGAATACCTGGATTTCCAGCTGATCCTTGATATCCCTAATGAAAGAAGATGAAGACTTGTAACTTTTCATAAGTTATATTCACAAATACCCAACAATTATTTGAGGAAAACAAAACAATCCTCCTAGCTATTAGAGAAACAGGCCTTTTAGGGCACAAAGTTTTCAATAACTGCTATCACAATCTTTTATTTCAGATTTAGATTTCAGCTGTCTGAAGCTTTCACCTCTGCATCTGAAATCTGCAGCTTCTATGTTTTATGTAAAGTGTTTTTTTCAGGCAGCAAAAATATATATATATTTTAGAATTATTGCAGGAGAATGCAACAAATATATTGTTTTATTCTCCATTGTAAGATAAGAACAAATTGACCCACATACTTTATTTTTTTGGGTCTCCACAACAATAACTAAAGAATGCCTGGGCTTTTAAAGGCTTATATTTCTAGGTTCAGGAATAAGCTTTAACAAACAGCGTATGTTCTAATACATTATGCAGCTAGTTTTATAATGGCTCTAAATAATAAGCATTCCATTCTGAATACCACGAACTTATCTATGAACTTAAAGGTATGTAACAGGCTATTCAAATTGAAAAATAATTTAAGTCTCTGGGACTAGAAAAAGAAATAATTTGCAAGGTAGGGAGAGAATTTTAGGAACCCTTCACTAAAAATCAGTCAGAAAGAGACGATCTTAACAGAACCTAAAATATATGCCGAGCTGCTTTAGTAAATTGCATAAATGTGTGCTCATCTTTGCAGGGAGACATTTCTTTCTATACTTTAGAACACTTTAATATGAGCAGGTGATTGAAGAAAAGTGGGGTTGCCAAACTCCACCAAAACACATGTGATTCTAATGGACAAAAATGAGCTACAAAGAACTATTTTTTTGTCTGTGAGAAAGACAAAAACTGATAAAAAAAAGTCCTATAAAATGCTGAGGCTATTTGGCCTCACAGGTAGCTTGAACAGGTAGCTCAAACTACATGCAAACTTTATTTCATTTGATAAATGCCATAAAATGGACTGTGTAATTTCAGGAATCCCAGAATTTTATTTTTATTTGATCTGAAAGAATTAACACTTCCATTTTTAAATGAGTTTTCAGTCTTAAAAAGAAAAAAAAAACAGCACAAAGTTTAACGGGCACTGCCACACGAGCACAAGGAGATAACAGCACCATTTTACAAGGGCGGCAACTTGGATGTCTGGCTTGTTCTTTCTATCAGACCTGACTAGAAATAATAAATAGAGCTAAAATTATTTGCCATGCCCTCTTCCCAGAAGACAGCTGAGCAGATGCCCGGAGAGGCAGCTGGTAATGTTTAGCACAGAAGTAAACAGAATTCTAGGTCTCTGTCATACATGGATCCTTTATCAGGCGTTTCACTCCTACTGCCCAAGGCAGCTCCAGCAAAATCTGCTTTAGCTGTAAATGCAGTAACATTCCCAGCTTGCTTATAAGCCTCTTGGGTAGCTGAAACAATTCACCAAGCCAAAAATACTTTCTTAAATGTTTCTCCTTTTATTTCTGCTCCAAAAAAAGCAAAAAGTGTGTACAACTTCCTGTAAGATATAGGCCTATATAAACAAAACTTTATTTCCCATTTTAGATCTCTGAAATGCAATTTCCCTTCCTCTTCCTTCTCACTGAGCACTTGCAGAAAGAGAGAAGGATAATTTCCTGAATGAACTGAATTTCAAAATTTGGCAGATGAATGGAGAATGGCAGAAGAGTTTTCAGGTTACAAAACTGTCTAATTTAGCTCTAGCTAGGTCTTGCAATGTGATTTTACAGTAAGTCTAACACATTGTCAGTGTGCTTGTGAAATGGAAAGCCATAACACAGAAGATTCAAAAGGAAATTCCCTGAAATTTCAGAACATGAGAATCAACATGAGAGATAAACCCTGTTTTGACAAACTGAAAATACCTTTTATAAATTCTGACAACTCACTTTCATAAAAGCTGATTACCTTTTTCTATGAGAACCCATTTGTCATTTGTCAGGAATGGCATATTACTTTACTGCTATCTATTCACATAGCTTTCTTCTGTCCCCATAAATAACCTTCATTGTATGCTTATCCATTACTGGATTTAAAAACAGTTATATCCTAAATGACAAGTCTTTTGCAGATAGTCAGCCTATATGCTAAAGTCTTGGTCAAATCTAACGTCTAAAGTCTAGGTAAAGTCTATCTTTCTTGATAGTAAAGTCAGGTTATATCCTTTCCCCAATCTCTAAGCCCTCAGCAGGAGAACGTGCATGACAAACCCCACCACTACCAGTCATGCCACAGCATTTTATATTTTATGTAAAAGGGATAGAAGTGAAAGTTCTTTCTTCATCTGACATTTTTCCAGTTTGGAATTGTAGATTCACTTTTTGATAAGGTGAAGTCATCAAATTTGTCACAAAATAGCTTCTTTTTCCTTTTTTTTTTTTTTTTTTTTTTTTTTTTTTTTTTTTTTTTTTTTTTTTTTT
>VZSG01000218.1:11001-40124 GCA_013398315.1 Nothoprocta pentlandii | reverse complement strand
GTACAAGTATTCCAGTGGGATGTCAACCTATTCCTTACCTTCACACGAGGGTCAGCAAAAGTAATAACCTGGGTTCCATTTATTAAGCTTGTTGTCGTGAACGACAGCGTTTTCTCTTCTCCATTGATAGTGACTGCTATCTGTGGCCTCTTATCTAGACTTAGAATTCTCCACAAATCCCATGTCTTTTTTACTTTAAATCTCTGAGTGGAAACAAATACATATGATGGAGGCAGACCTTCTGGAAACACATCCCTAAGGGAGAAGGAAGGGAGAAAGAAAAGATCACAGCTGTACATTTGTACAAATCTTAAAACACGTCTATTGTACTTCAAACAACAAAAATGTTACTAAACTTAGCACTTTAACTTTTATTTAACTTCTATAAAGTTAAATACCTTGTCAATTCTGACAGATCAACACGTGAGGTTATTTCATAAGCTTTGGCATTGGTAGTTGGTATCTGAATTCTCTTTTTAACCTTCTTCTTCACACCAAGTCCTAGCAGAATGTCAAATCCTTTTTCATCTCGAGCTGCCACTGGAATTCTTGTTGGACATACAGACTCTGCAAAGTAGTAAAGGCAAGAGTAGTTCAAAATACAATTAAACCTTTCAAATATAAGTAATCCTACTTGCCTACTTTCTTTGTAGCTGACTTTTCAGAAAGAACTGCCAGTTAAGTACAGCAAAAGAGAAGAGATATGAAGAATCCTTAAGAAAGAGGAAGCGAGAATATTGAGATGTTGGGATTTCCTCCAATTAGATTCACATACTATTCTGAATTATGGCTAACTGTATTACAAAAGAATTACAATATAAAATATGGTTATGAAGTCCTCAACATAATTGCAAAATGCTACTAAAACTCCAGTTTTTAATTTCCTTGATGCCCCAATGATTTGGCTTAATTCTGCCTCTCAAATGCGAAATCACACTGAAAGTGGAAAAAAAGATAAAATTAATTTACAACTTTTTTTTTTTTGTCTTCTTTCACTTAAGATGGCCTCTAATCCATTTTGTCTATTATACTGTAATCCACTGGACAAAGACTATGTGAGGCATTTTCTTTGGAAAGTAAAGCTGGCTGAACATTATCTCTGTTTAGTTCTTTTCACACAGAAACAATACTAGGCTGAAAGAAAATGAAACTTAATGCTAAAGCCAACATTATAGTAGAGTAATAAATCAGTGAAAGTAAATATCTTCTCATTTTGTTAAAATTACGTAAGAAGAATTGAAGAACAATCATAGAATCATAATGGTTGGAAAAGACCTTTAAGATCATTGAGTCCAACCATAAGTCCTTCAACACCAGGCCTGCCAAACCAGGTCCCTCAGTGTCTCATCTAAGCGCAATCACAGCAAATTTCTAAATTGATATCTGGTTTCTTTTTCATATTTGATTTTTCTTTCTAAAATTCTGATGTGAAATTCCATTATCCAATGCAAATTAACTTTTCTCAAAATCTTCCTCATATGCTTCCAAGTCCTACACTGACTATTGCTTTTAAATGCCTTCCTGAGATACAACTTTTCTCTATATTTGGCTAGAGAATATCAGAGCTATAGAAGCTTTAGAGAGCAAAAATAAAGAAAAAATAAATAAATGCTTGGGGACCCCTCTAGACACTTTATTCTTTCAGACACCACTGTCCTCTCTCCACAGATTAATCAGCTTTTCTTCATGCTATCATACTCTAGATTGAATAGTGTCCCCAAAAGACAGACAACAGCCCTCTGTCTGCAAGGTGTTCCACACCAGTGCTAACTGCTGCAAGAGTCACCAAATCTCAGCCTCCTTCCAAAGCAGAGTATTTCCACTATGCTTTTATATGTATGTTAATTAAAGTACAAATTTAACAAAATCAAAGAGTAAAGGCTTTAAAAAAAAAAAAAAGTCAAGTATGACCAAGACACACGTACAAAACCTTCAGAAGTTTAATATGGTTGATCATAGGCATCTCATTGGTGCTTCATCGTTATACAACTTCCTCTCAGAAGTCGAAATGAAACTTAACCATGTGCATTAAACAATCCACCACTCAGATATAAATTTTCCAGCTTACTAGTCTTTGAACTCACCTGCTAAAGATATTGTAGCTAGAAATGAGGCTGCCAATTGGCACTGACCACTCTTTGTGAGAGGCATCTCAAAATGCTAATGCTAGGAAAGAGCAGGGCGTTAAGAGAATGGAAGCCAAGGGTCACTTTAAGTAAAACAGTAAGTATTAAAAAAAAAAAAAAAAAAACGCTATTTTGTATTTGTCATCAACCTTCACAGTTTACTGCTGGAAGAGTTGAGTCAAATAGGGCAGCTGGATTTTAAAGACTTCTATTAATTTTATTCTGAAAGAAATGCATCCTGATGAAGTATCATGTCACTTCTAAAGTTTATTTAAATAAATTATTGTGTTTACTTGGGAAATTTCTCCCAGCATGAGAGACTATTAAAAAATTTAACTGCATTTAGCTGATTTGGTGTCTCTTTATTGTGTCAAGTACAAGGAATTATGATGACTCTTCTAAAGGTATCAAGAAATAAATACTACTAACCTCAAAATAAATATCACCAGACTTTATCAAAGAAGTCCATGGTCAAAGTGAGAATAACTGAAAACTACTTTTCACTCCTTTGAGTGCAGAAATACAGTACAACTGAATATGACTTGCATCAACTCTTGATACTAAAACAGGTACAAGATAACACCGACACATGCATATTCACTGTATAACACAGTCCTTCTGAGTGATGTATTTGCTTTTTTTTTAAGATAGGAAAGTCATTTCTTTACAAAGTTATCAAGAACTCAATGCAGTAATGCTGTTGGCATTCTAAAATGAAAAAGTCAAGTTTATGATGTTGGTCTTGGCTAATTCTTCGATAAAAGTCTTTCAGAAAAGAACATAACAGCTTGTTACTTTTCCAGGCACTTTTGCCAGAAGTGTCTCTTCTGGGTTTTTCAACACGTACTAGCGGAAGAACTGCTGAGCATAATGATAGGTTATGCTCCCCGCTGACAAGAAGAAAAGATAATTTCTGTTTGATTGTGCACGATTATTAACTGCACCTGGGAAAACGGCTAAAGTAAGCCCTATATTCTCACCACTATAACAATTGCTCAACTGTTTCAAGGTTCAAAACTTTCTTTTTTTTTTTTCTTAAAAAAGTGACCGAGGAAAAACTTCCATATATTAAAATTAAACACGTACTGTGTTAAGACATCGAATCTTTTCCAAATGCACGTCTTTGTTTAACACAGAAGCTAACATTTTGGGAGAATTTCCACAAAAAAACATAAAAATCAAGACATGATCATAAAAAAAAACTTGCCAAGTGCTTTAGGCTACATTCACCAACATGTCTGCTTACAAAATAAAGACATATGGGTACCTCACTACATGCTCCAAACTTTCATAAATACTTTATGATCATTTACTTACCTTCACAGAGTTTCTGCTTTATAACTTCTTTAATTCTGGATATTGCAATGTAATCTTCAACATAGAATACGTAAGTTGATGAAGGCTTGTTGGCAATAGCTTTAAGTTCATCCTCCTCAATTTCTGAGCCAACACCAATAGCAAACAAAGTGATTTTATTTTTCCTTGCTTCTGCTGCTACATCTTTGACTTCATCTTGCGATTTCCCATCAGTGAGAACAACTGCTATTTTTGTTAAAAATCTTGAAGATTTTGCAAAGAGATGGTCATAGGCAAATTGAATAGCTCTTCCTGTTTTTGTATTTCCTCCTAAGTAATGTATGGATTCCATTTCCCTGATTAGATTTTCTGTGGATTCATGAGTTCCTAGAGGAATTTCAAGTACAGGGTAATCACTGTACTGGACAACTCCAACTTGAATAAACTTTGGTCCTATGTCAAAATTTTGTGTAATATTGACAAGCCATCTTTTGATTATTTCGAAGTTTTCTGGGCCAACACTGTAAGAGCCATCTAAAATAAACACTAAATCTGCTGGAGCAGTTCTGCAACCTAGGAAAAAATAATAAAAATAAATAAATAAAATCATTATTTAAATGAATCCATCCATTTCAGGAAATTGTTTTTCATACAATTACTGATTGTGTTAGAGTCCATTTCTACAAAACCACTCTACATTCCATTAAAATAAGTCAGCTGAGTTATCAGCAAAAACAAGACTGTTTCACTAAGCCACACGGATTCAACTTTGTATCTGAAAACCATGCCATTTTCTGGTTTTGACATTATCACCATCAACAACTATGAAAAATTCCAGAATTCCATTCTTTAACTGGCAGTTACGTTTTATGCAAGCAGGAGGGAAGAATACATATTTGTTTTACCCATATCTCTATTTGCCTGCAGAGGTGATAAACCCAAAACTTGTTTTTGTTAACAAACCAAGCATACTGGGGAGGAAGACCATAATCAGAATGACCCAGAATTAAGCAGTGATATTCACTCCTTCTACAAATATATTTTAATGGACTTCCATAACACAGCTACACTGCACACACACAGAGCTAGTTATTATAATATCATGAATCTCAGTTGAATGTTGCTGGCACCATATTCTGGCAAAATATAAGATTATGTCATTACTTCACAAACGTAATGCTCTCTCCTTAGAAAGAACTGCGTGCTGACCTAGGTATGGATTCAGCTCACCTAACTGTAGCTACTTAAAAATCGAGCTTTTAGATCGATTGGCCAACTATAGCCCTTGGAAGGACGTAGGCAGATCTACCGGATGGTCCTTTCCACCTTGCAGGCACGTCCTTGCCCAGGATGCAGGAGCAAGTCCAAAAGGATTCTAAAAGGAGCACATGTATGTAACTGGCACCCATGGTGCTGGTGAGATGGCAACCAACAGGAGAGGCTAATTGGATCCACTGGCACATGGGGTCAAGGGTCTGGCCAAGTCTTGCTGTATGTGTGGTTTTGGTACAGGCTGCAGCTCTGCAACTGAAAGAAGAGCTCTGATTTGACCCGACTGCCTTACATATTCTTAAGCAATTCAAAACATCTTTGAAGAAGAAAACAAAAACACCTTTGAAGAAAAAACAATGGAAGTAATCAAGATATAGCTTTAAACTGAGATGAGAGTTTTACAGGGCCATCTGCCTCCTTGAGCATTTCCAAGAGAATATAATCAGGTTAGCCTTCTAAAAGAGACAAAGGTATTCCCTTCCCAAATGAGAAATAAGATACTGAAGTTACTTCTACATCATGGTGGTTCCACCAGTAAAATTATACAGAAGAAAAAAAAAAAAAAAAAAAAGCAATATTCACACGGACCTGAAAGTGGACATTACAAATTGAAAGCATGCTTCTTAAATTACCATTATAAAGGAATGTAAATGTTAGGACTTACTTGCTCTTGTTTCACCATCTTCAGTTGAGATGTAATCATGAAGTAGCAGAACTAAAAGCGTCTCAAAAAGTGTTACGATCTGTGCCATGTGTATTGTATTCTCAGAGTCTTGAGATTAGACTAGAAGGGGAACAAATGAAACGAAAATGCAGTTATGCCCTTATATTTCCAACAAAACCCTAATTTCCAGGTTTTAAAATGGAGGGCATGAAGAACAGCCTTGAACTGAATCCAAGTCTGCCTGGACACAAGAGCAGACATGAGGCCAGCCCGCAGTGCAGCTCAGACAAAACACGTCAGGCAGGCACCTACGTCCAAAATTCAGATTTTTCACTCTCGCATTTGACAACGTCCCTGTGGGAACAGTTCCAGCTCCAGCAGTTCAGCATCGCTGTGGGACGTCTTGCTGTTCCCGAGGCCCATGCTTCTCCCACGAGCCACGCACACATGGAGGTTACCCTCCTGCTCACACTCACGTCAACCACCAACCCACCACCATCTCGTTCCTGCTCCTACACCAAAATTTGGTGAGCTTTCCTGTATCCAGCGCTGGGAGACGGCGCCGCAGCCTCGACCCACTCACCGGCCTCCTTCGTGCCAGGGAGTCCGGGACTGGAGTCACAGGACCACGACCAGAAACCCAGCTCCTGTGGTTCCCCAGCCCCTTCCAGTGTCCCCAGACCCACCACCATGTCCTGTGACATCCAGGGGCCACCCTCTCACATAAATCACAGCCCCTAAATGGGAAGATTTGGCTTCATTTATCTTTTTTTTTTGCTCCTTTACTATCATGGTCTTGTCTGCGAATTATATTCCCAATAGGGAACTCAGACAATCTTGGCCTCATGTCAACATCGTAAATATTATTTTAACAAATTTACCAGGATTCAGCCATATTTATAACTTACTCCATATTTACTGCATTAAAAAGATTCATCATGAAAAGAGACATATTTCTGGAGTATTGTTTTAGAAATCAATTTATTTCAAGACTCAGAAGAGGAAAAAAACGTACTGAATCTCTATTGCATTCTATCTTTTCATCCTTCTAGGCAACATGCCATTTCTCTGACTATATTTCATCCTCGGTTACAAAATATGAGCAACCTCACAAAGGGAAAATTTACTATAGATTTGAATAAGTGCATTTCTACTAAGCTATGCAAGGTGGTGCACGTTCATGTAAGCTGTAGATTTGGTGCACTGGATGTCATGAATATAGCAGGGGCAGTAATTTAAGACTAATTGGAAAATATTTTTTGAGTATTTTAATGGCAAACTTTTCCCCATCACGTTATTCACTTGCACTCAGAACAATACTGGCTTTGGGCTGTTTGTGCCAGGCAACTCATTCTCTTCAAATTTTACCTACCACACCTATAGGCTAACCTTTAAACCATGAACAATAATTAATTAATTAAAGTGAATGATAAATTCAGGGCCAACTAAGGGCCAGTTCTTTGCACCATCACTTAAAGTTTTATGTATTTAAGTATCTTTCATCTGGCTAAAGCACTTTAAGCATTTCAGCTTCTGCTCTGTCAGTCAAATTAGTCTTTATCTATTACATATTAGTTTATCATTAACATTCTTGCACTCTTTTTTTCAGCCTACTTCCTACAATTGAAATGCCTTCCTTGAATAAGGACATGAATCTTAGCCTTTTCATATCTTTCTATTCCAGTAATAAACTTTTATTTATACCCATAACAAACTTACCTACATACTCATTCAAAAGGTCAAATATATTCAAAAATATTAACAATAAAATAAAAAGTGAGTGTATGGGAGGGAGGAGGAGACATAAGTTGTGCGTATTTACCCTTTTCTGCATCACCAGCCTTTTTGAATTCTTTAGAATAGGCAAGTGGTCAACCATGTTACTAGTAGGAACGTACCACTACCCATTACAAAACTCCTGAAATGCCAGAAAATACTGTCCTCCAAAAACAGGCATGCTCTGAATTATTTTTTAGGCATATTTTAAGGACTTCTTAAGAGAAAAAATAGGTAAATGGAAATAAATAACTGTTTCCTTTCTCAAGAGCAGTCAAGGGAGTAATGTGAAATAAATGCCATATATTTGCTGAACAGGCACCGAATGGGCATCCATCACTTTGCTGGCAAGCTGTTATCTGTAACAACGTTCCAAAGCACTTAAAGATAAACCCTTACTTCTAAAGACATAATGAGATAATAATAAACAGAACAGTAGCAATTTCAAAATCAAGTTCCTGGTAGGTTCTTGATCTGTTTTTGCCAAATGGAAGATGTGCCAGAAAAGCAGTATATCATTTTACTGGGCTTTTCAGAGCTTGTTGTGCTTTTCAACTGCTTAGAAAGTCATTCCGTTCAGAAAATTCCTCACAACCTAGGAGCCGTTTTCAGATTCCAGGATATGCTACTACTAATTAACTGATAAAATATTGCTAATGCAAAAGCATAACTATTATGCTACCAAATATCTCCTTTAGAGAGTCTAACACCTTACTTCTTGTTCATATTACCCTATGAATGGTTGAGAAACCAGCTGAAGGCTTAGGGTTTAAGGACGTTAAGTCACACCGTTCCAAAATAAAAACATGCAATCTACAAAGATACTGAGGTAACGACTTCATTCAAGTAGATTACATAGTAATTTCCCATCCCAGATATATCTGTTTACACTATTAAATGTTTAAATAGCGGGCAAGTAAGGTTTATAATATAAGAAGGCAAGGTAAGCAATTACGTCAGAATAAGTTTTCCCTTGGTGAAAATCAGGCTCCAGCTTACATTTCTTCAGAAAAACAGAAAAGCCAGTAAAAGAATTAGCAGAACATGCATATCTGATATTCTCAATTAAACTCTATTCTCTCCACAAATCATTTTTCCCATCTATTTGTGACAGTCCTTATGTATTGCATTAACAGCAAAACCTGAAAAAAAGAGATATTAGACTTGAGGAATTCATTATAACTATGAAGCCAAATAACTAATCAGTTGTCCAAACCAGACTTGTTAACAGAAACCAAAATTAAAGGGATAAGCTCAAGGCTTAAGCCAGCAGCCTGTAAGGATTCCAGGAATTACAGAGTTTGCAATTTAGTCTAAAGAGAATAATTATATAGCACTGACATTCGAGTGGTCTAAAGAGATGCCAAACCAACAATGCTGGAGACCAAACTTCTGCATCTTCTCTACCCAGTAGTTATAGCAGAGGCAACAGAAGAGTTCTTGACACTGCTTACAGAAAACGCTTGCCAAAGTGCCTCGGTGTTACCACAGAGGGGCCACCAGCAACACGAGCCCAGGACTGGCCATTTTGCCAAAAGACAGAAAATTCATCACTGCTGATCGTTTCCTTTCCCTCCCCATGGTTTGTAAGAGAAAAGCAGAGAAATCTGCCTCTGCAGTGGTCCACCGAAGCACCCTCTGCTTCACCCTGCTATGCCCTTGGGAGCTCAGCTAAGCTGGGCTCCTCACACCAACTTTCTGCTGCTGGTGCTGTATGGAGAGTAGTGCCAGCTCCTCACCCTGCTACAGGAGTACGGGGACCCTAAGTCTGTTCCAGCACTGAGCAGGCAGAGGGGTGTGCTAAATTTAAACAGCTAAATTTAAAGCAGCCCAGATCTATCAGGCAGTAATTGAGAGAGGATGTTGGGTTGGGTGGACCTTTAGTCTGACTCAGCATGGTCACTCTTTCAATCTCAACTGTAAGCTTTTGATCTCACTATTTCACATACCACTTTGAGAGCAAAAAGGATGTTTGGAATTAGTGAAAATGCCCCCCCTTGGTAAAAGAGTCTGTCTTGCTCAGGGGGACCCCCAAAGGCCAAAGCAAGCAGAGGCAGCACATGCTGCTTCTCTTCTCACCAAGGGAACATGAGTAGCAGGGTCATATTGAGCTTGCTCACACCAGCCAATATATCATGAACACACAAATAGGTCAAACAGGTACATTGGGAGTTTTCTCATTCGGACAACTATAAAAGGAAATTTCATCGAGACTTGAAAATTCATGACTTCAGCCCATTCCCATTGACCAGATGGCTTCATCCTGCAACTGCATGGACTACTTCAATGCATTTTTGGGTACTGAAAATCTGCAGTGCTGGAGCTTTTATGATAGCAAGCAAGTCATCAATTTAGACTGGGAAGGAGACTGAACTCAGGTCTCCGCACAGTGGACATCTGGTGCAGTCACTAATGCAGCAAACAGCCACTACTGGGTTCTGCAGCATGCAACTCCCAAAACAGTACTGCTACTCAAAAAATACCAAGAGGTTCAAATAACAACAGGATCACCTTTATGCGTGCACAGCAAAAGAACCTCACATTCAAATTAAGTGTTCAGTAGGAAATTTAGGTGCCTAAACAGCTGAAGAAGCATTTCCACTTTGCATTTAAGCAGCATCTTTTGTGTCTCAAAAGGGAGTCTACCAATCCAGGCCTTCCACACCCAGCTGTCCAGTGCCCAGATGAGTATATCACTTTACTATTCCTAGAAATACTTTCAGAAGAAACTTTCCATTTAGAGCAACCTGGAATCTTCCAGAATCAAAAATATTTGCTCTTCAGTGCAGTTTTGTCACTATCCAAAACCTGGAAAATGGACAGACACAGAGAGATTCCCCTTCTCTGAGATCTCTGGCTTCTCTTTGCAGCATAAAGATTTCTTGCTCAAGAACTACATGGGAGGGTGCCAAAGGAAGAGGTCATTTCTCCTTTTCTCCCTCTTGCTAGCTACTGCCTAAGAAGGCAGCTGGGAAGGGCATGATTTTAACCTTTTCCAGCATTCCAAAAAACAACCAGACTAAAGGTTATGTACATCACGTTGTCGTCCAAGTATAAATTAACACTTCTCTCATATTACATCACTGTATAAACATCTCTTAATTCAGCTAGGGATCGTTAGGCTTGGCCTACAAGGAAGCAAATATTAAAACGTTATGGTTATAATGATTGAAAAGGCATAATGAAGATTCTTTGCATTTCTTATGCAATAACATAGAAACTATAATGCAGGGGAAAAGCAACTCTAGAAATTGTGATTTATATACATTAAATAATATGGAAAAGTAATGTAATACTGCATCACCTTCTTTTTATATTCCGTCTCTGTGTCTTCAAAATTACTGTGTCTTACCAATAAAACATTGGGACAATGTATATTTCTCTGTTTATTCACATTTCTACCTAGCGCTATGAATCCCAAGCAAGTCTCTGAGGTTACTTCAAGTCAATTACTTTTAACAACTAATACAGCTGAACCTCTGTTTTTTTCCACTTGGATTTCAGTCCTACTTTACATTCATGTTTCCTAGATCAGATATTGCTCTGTGAAGCGATCATGTAGTTTAGGCTTGGTTTGTACAAGCACAGATGTATGAAAGTGCATGCCTGTACACAAATTGAGAAGTTGTCCCATGGTAAAAAGTACATCAGCATTCCCCACACTGGTTCTTTACATTTCTGTGTCAGAGTGGGCTATTTTGAGACAATCACAGTATAATTATATTGTTCAAGGAAGTCTTCCACAGCATTAAACAGAGGATTACAGAGTATAGTCTAGGTAAGTTTTTACCTCGAGAGGTCAGGAGAGAGGATTATATGTTTAAGTAACATGTATGGAGAATTTTCTTTCTTTTCTCATTGTGCTTGCTACGAGTGCAACAGGAAAGAAAAGTAGCTAAAAAGCAGTTCTGCTCCGGCTAGGCAGATCATCTATCCTGATTTTATATCTGTGCACACAGCTATGCAAAGGATGCACTTAACAGTATGTAGTTAGAGAGATTTTATTCCCTTATGTCGGAATTGAGTGGATACTACCAAATGTAAACAGGCTAATGGGGATTTCTTTCGCTCCCTTCCTCCCGCAGCTCCTTTGCTGCTTTTCCTTTCACTTCCCTCCTTCCATTGCGACACTCGGGCAGCCCAAGCACCTAAACACTGCGTGATCCCAGTAAACCTTGGATAAAGCCCCCCAGCCTACCCGGTGAACACACTTCCAGGACGGAGAGCACCTGGTAGAGCTGGGAAAGGGGAAAGGGCTTTGGCAGCCGGGTACGCAGCGACGTCCAACACTCCCTCCTGCACGATGGAGATGCAGCAGCCTCATCTCCTCGCACACGAGTCACGCTTAGCAAAGGAGAAACTCCCAGGCCCGCCAAGCGCGCGCTCCCGGGATCTGTTCCCGGCACTCACGCGTTATCTTAGCTTCTCTCCCCAGAGCCCCGCTGAAGGCACCACCACCAGCTTCGTGTTCAGATCCGACGCTCATTCATTCGTGCCGCAGCCACAGTCTAAAGCCCTTCTTCAAACTGTTTGATCAAACAGTTTGAAAAAGCATTGCCCAAACTACTGACACAGCAAACTGTTTAGATCTTCACCCCAAAACACATTTTATGAATAGTTAATAGAAAATAAACAGTAGGCAATAATTTAAGTGAAAATATTTTGCAAGATAATTACGATTTCCACTGTTAGCAGTACCCAGCAAACAAAAACTAACCCCGTAGAAATTTAGACTACATGGTTAGATTAAATGGTTACATGGTGACTCCAGATTTACAGCTTGGATAATTGTTGCATAATACATTCTTGATTAAATCAAGGATATAATTGAGGATAAAGGATTATAAAGGATAATAAATAATGTATTCATTTCTAAATAAAGGAGCAGAGAGGATTAAAGAAATTATCTAACTTTGGCTGGATTTCAGAAAGAAGGTTTTACACCAACAAGTTCTTCAGTACATAAAAAGGGAGGTATTTCACATTAAGCTAAGCTTGAATATAGCAACACACACCCGACCAGAAAATAGGTGAGCCGATATATTTCATCAGAAACCAATGCTGCACATCAAAGACCAATGTAAGCAGCTGATGGCAATTTTAAACCAGGCAAAAAAGGCACGTATCACTGAAACCAAAGTATTCTCTTGAGTGGGATGAGTTGTTTATCTTTCATCTGAATCAGGAAAGCACATCAAACCCACAGACTCCTCTGGCCTCCTCCAGCAAAGAAAGTTCCTATTCATCCAGCCTCTGAAGTCCCAGACAGCCTGTATTTCCAAGCCCAGTTTATTCTGGCACTTTGCAGTTCCTTGGATTTGCTCCCACTCCAAGAAGATGCTGTGCCAGGTGATGGTAATTGGCTATTATGGGTTAAAGAAAAAAGAAGCCTTACCGCAGCATGCGAGATGTGCGACGGATACAAACGAAGGGCTGGAAAACTCTATAGGATGGGCAACTTATGTAATCCGCCACAGTTGGCAGTTCAGCCTGCTGGCTGCAGCGAACGAGCTGCAGGTCTCCCTGGAAACCATGATTTCATCCAGGCTATGAAAGGCCCATGCTGTTATTTCACTCTTTATCAAGAAACTTGAGATTCCACAGAATTTTCCCTCCATGGCCTGCTCCAAGGAAAACAAAACAGCTAATCAATAGGATAAAATCTGACACTCAAATTGTACAGTTGCGACTAACCTAGCAGATGGTAACATGATTCTCAGTAACAAACATTCAAACTCGCTTCTTCTGCTGGAAATCCAGTATTTCCAATGTTAAATGTTACAAATATGTGTGTGTATCTGTGCATATTTGTTTATTAAGCAAACATAGAGAACAACTGAGTCCAAATGACTACCTGCAGCAGCCATTCAGGAGACCATTTTGTTTCCACTCAGGAACATAAGCCTTAGTACTTGGTACACAGAGGGAAAACAGTCACTGGGGGCATTTTCTAATGATTGGAAATTATCGGAATATTAGAAATAAAGAACTTATCCATGAAAAAACTATAGAAATTGTCTGAAGTCTGAGAGAAACAACAAATATTGATAGAGACTCGAAGAAGGTCTCTCTCATTAACTGAACCAGTTCAAGAAAGACCATCTAACTTGACCATTCTACTTAAATGCCCGATAGGACCATGCCTAGCTGATGAGACACACCAGTCTGCTCATCCCTTCGGAAAGCAAGACACTGCCATTGCCACCAAAATCTGCAATATTAGATATGTGCTTCTACCATCAGTGCCTCACTCATCTCTTTCTCTTTCCCCACCATTTATTTTCTTTCCCTCTGTTTATTTCGCTCTCTACTTTTCAAAAAAGGGAGGGTAGAGCTGGCTTAGCTAAGGCAACGTAATTCACACTGTGATGACTATAACCTTTTCTGTGTGAAGTAAGAAAGGAGGAAAACACACATCAGGTGATTTAATTGAAGCTTTCTGTATCAAGAAAAAAAAAAGTAACTCTGAGCTTTTTCTGACTTTCAAGAGTCAATATTATAAACAGAAGTTGTTCTCTGTTTTTTTGCATTTTTTTTCTCTCTGTTTTCCTATTTTTTTCTTCCCCTGTGCATGTCTTGTTTATCCCTCAGAGAAGTTGAGCATCAGGAACAGCAGCCTATGTCCTTTATGGTTATTCACCATCTCTCTCCACAAATGGCAGTTCTCATTTCTGCTCTCAGTGTCGGCTGAAATAGTGTCAAATGCTGAAATGGTAAGGATGGTGACATGGTGAACCTTGCTTTCGCTGAAGATTTCAAACCTTTACCTGAATTCTTATCCCTTTCATTGTTTTTAACTATCATCCCTCTTTCTCCCTCATTTCTGGAAGCATTCAACGAAGAGCAGGCAGATTTGTGTTTGAATGGCAAACCACTGCCAAAGGAAAAAGCAGGGCAAAGTCTCTGTTCCATCTGCCCAACCTGTTCCATCTGTCCAAAACTGATCTGCATACAATGAAAGTTGTTCTTCTCCTTGAACCCTCATTCCATTGAAATTAGCACAACAGCCTTTAGATTCTGTATAAAAGGAACATGAAGTTGACTTGCCTTTAAAACATATATCTTAACATTATGATAATTGCATATAAGCTCACTGATGTTAAACAAAAAAGAATCATAAGAGCTAAACAGGTAATAAGGATTTTAGGTTTTGCAATTCTGTGATGTTTAAACCACACAGTTTTGCTTTAATGAAGTCTTATTTTTAGTGAAAACAATGACAAGTCATTTAAAGGAGGCTGTGACTGCTGAAGGAACAGAAACGATAACAATGGATTCTAGAGGAATTTAGCACTTGAACTTGAAAGCCTCGGAAGAACTTCAGTTGTTTTCAGTGGAGCTGAACCAGGCCCTTAGCATTTTAAACATTGTTTTTGAGGGAAGAAAACAGAAATGTAGCACATTCATGTTCAAAGGTGAAAACATCTTTACAGCATAAATATTTAGTGTTTCAAGCACATCCAAAATTTGGTATTTTGAGAAGCTCAGGCAGTTACAGAACTGATGTGATACCCAACACAGATTAAAACCATTCAAGATTTAAAAGCATGGCTGTCTTGCTTTCACAAGAAGACTAAAGAACTCCTAATGAGTATTTGAGCTCACTTCTCTAAAATGTGGCGAATCTTAACATCTACTGTGTAAAGACAATTATTTTGAAAACATTTGCAAAGTATAAAATTCCTCCCTGGTGATCTCCATGTGTTTGTCCTTCTTTTCAACAAACAACTGAAAATGCAACAGCTGCAGGGTTCACTGGAAGGCTCTGTGAAGGTGTAAGCTCTGGGGAAAGGCACTGCCACTCAGCAGCATGCAACGGTGTTTCTGCACAATCTAGCCCCTCAAATTCATGTGTATGCTGTTTTGCTCTCACCTTTGCTTCACACAGGCAAAGAGCTTCAAGGAAAAGAGAGCAAGCCATTACATGCATGCAAATCCCATTATAGATATTGCAAATCACCTTCCGAAAGAGCTTCAACACCAGTACTTCCCAAGCCCCATATAGTCTATAGGGTCAAGCACCTGAGGGAGGAGCTACTTTATATAAAAGCACAAATACTCAGAAGTGCTGTTTGAGTGTCTATATAGAGAGGTGGAAGTTGATCTGCTTTGCCAAAGTCACTATGTGTGCTCTCCCGAAGAGAAGTGATCATTCAGGATAGTTTAGTCACCTGGTTTCACCCCCATGTGCATGGGCTAAGAAACATTAACAAGAAACTGAGTTAAACTGTATTCTTTAGAAAAGTATCTAATTTAATTACTCAAGAGATGGCAAATACATCCCCCCCTAATCTCTGCTATGGTTTAATGACTCTCACTTTTAGGAAAATGAAATCTTATTTCAAAGTGGAATGTGTCTGAACTTCCAGCCACTGTTTATGTCTCAGCAAAACTCAGAAGTTGCCCTTATTCTTTTCTACCTCTAAGTATCTATACGTAACCCAAGCCATCACAGAGCCATCTTTCATGTACTCAGCAGCTTCACCATCTTAAGACTCATACTGCCATGCTTGTTTTCCAAATTTCTTCTCCTTCCTGTGACTTTTCTTCAAACTATGACATACTATTTTTGAGGTGCAGAACAGAAGGGAACACAATATTCTAGTATCCCTGTTATTATAATATGTTATTATAATTATCCCTGTTATTATTATATGTTTCTCTGTTTCTGCTCAGAAGTCTGTACTTCACACATCCGAACACATTGGTCCACTTTGCCACAGTAATGTAGTAAGTGCATTTTGAGGTGGCCATCTACTTGATAGTGGTAGACCAAAACTATCTCTGAAGGAACCTACAAGAAATAAACCTATGATAAATTCAGTGTGATCTCAGAAGCTCTGACATTCTTGGGTTTCTCTAGAGAAACTGTGTATCCAAGAGGGAACCGAGAGGAAGGCAGGGCATCTGTGGCTTTGGAGAGGCTGCAGAAGCGTTTGAAAGGGGCTGACAAATTTGGTAAGAGATGAATCCTCTTGTGTTCCAGCTGATCCTCAGAGGTTAGAGGGACTAGGGGTGGCTGAACTCATCTCTTAAGAGAGATATCAAATGCTGCGGTAACTATGGGCCTGACTGGCAGCACCAGATTTACAATCGGACAGATAGGTCTGATTGCCTTCAAAACAAGTTGTCGAGTTCACAAACAGCATGATTTATTCAAATGCAACATCTACAAAGCAGGTTGCAGATGTCAGTACAGGAAATGCTCTACTACAGCGTGGGATTCTTGGCTAGTCCTGACGTACAAATGTGCAATCATTACTCACCTGTGAAGATGGGAGAGGGCTCTCAGTCTCAAGGAGTCTCCTCAGGCAGCGTCCTGAGCCAAGGGGAGGAAAGGGGTTCGATCCATTGACCCATCCCAGCAGTTACAATGGAGTCTTCCCTCCTTAGTTCACCTTTATATATTTTTACATTTAGGTGGAGCATGTGTGACTGTAATTATACTCACTTTTGTTATTGATTGATGAAAAGATGTCTCGCTTTCATTTAAAGGTATAGTTAATTGCAAATCTAGAGTGCATGCTCATTGAGGAGTGGTCATACTCCTGCAGCTGGGAACTTTTGCCATCGAAGTGTGTTGACCTTATAATGAGCTTATAATGAGCCAAGTTCAAGCAAAGTTCACCCAAAAGGATGATTTGCCATCCTTGCTGGCTCAGCAACAGACATCTTACCATATATCTCCCACGGGGCAGCTCCTGTGTGGCTTATCAGCGGCCCAGCATCGGGAGCACGGCACAGTTTGGCCGTGGTGCCTTCACTCCGCTCCACTCTCCGAGACTCCTCTGTAGAGCTGCGAGGAGGAGGAGGAGGGCAGATTGTGCTGCCTGGGGAACCGTGGAGGAGCAGAGTCGTGTGCACCAACCATCCTGGAAGCAGCAACTGAGAATCACTCCACGCAAGCTTCTGTAATGCCCAAACTTCTGTTAGGCCCTGTTTTTTCTCTAAGTGCCCCCTTTTCAATTAATCCTTCCACAAAAAGAGGAGAGAGCAAAACTAGCAGTGGGCAGTATTGTCAGAAGCTATTACAATACATGGCAGAGTCAGCTGATAACTGTTTTAAATTAGATTTTAACTGAATGTCCTCAATCAGTTTATGAGAGACTGAATTCTTGATCACTGTGTAAGAGGTCTTAGCATCCTGAATGAGGAAACTATACTCCTATCCTTCCCAAAAAGGTAGTAAACAGTACAGATAGTGTGTCTCACTGATTGATACACTTCACTCTGTTTTACTCCATGGGAAAAAGTGGGAAGCCTAGACATACTTTTTAAAGCACTTTATCGTGGATGAATTTTTCCAGAGTAGTCACCCATCTCAAAATGCACAAAACATATGTACCTTTTTTCTGTAGAGTCCATTAAGTAATGTTTACTGTCACCAATGTGGGTTCCAGAAGAAGGAATAAAAGAGTTGCTTTTAACACTTGCTAGGACCTATTATAAGGTGTTCAAACTGCATATTGATGCTATTGCATAAGCATGAACAAATTACAGGCCATACTTTCTTGCATGCACAGGTGTATAACACACTTTTCAGAGAGATCCCCATAACTTTAAAAAGCAGCTTTTATAGTGTCATAGATTCTAATATATGTTTTTCCAAAAAGGTGAAAGGAATACAGTATGTTACTCATGCCAGAAAATTGACATTTTTAAAGATGCCAAAAGCATTTTCAGAGTTTATTCAAGTTCGGAAGAGCTTTTTGTATTTTTTAAATGTCAAGCTGCTCCTCTTAGAAAATAAAAAAAGAAAAAGAAAAAAGAGGAAAGGGTAGATTCACTTTGGGAAAGAAAAGAAAATGCTGGATTTATCTATAGGGGAGAATTCTAACATATTCAGTGTTCCCACTGCTATGCAAGAACACAAACTCCTGAGCATCCCAAACAGCTACCACTGTTTCCAACATTGATTCTGGCGCTTGAAACCAGGGATTATACCGTTGGACAAAAACACTGTGCTCGCAGTCTTAGTGACTTCATATAAAGAAGGCTTGTGGAGATAAATTGATCTGTTAAATGTCAGTTCTAATTTGTCTTTTTTTACAGTAAACGAGAAGTCATAGTTTAAAAGCATTATTAGCACAGGACCTTCAGAGCATGGTGTTCCACAGCCTCCCTCTCGGGAGCCATCCAGCCAAATTAAATCCAATCCTTAGCTTTCTGCAAGCATGTCTAAGCGTCTGGCGATATACCACAGGCATGACCAAAGACCGTGGAGGTAACAGCAGATTTTTACTTCTTTTGCCCTGTTAATTACATAGTCAATGCAAAGTACTCACTTCCAAGAAGAGGGGCTGCAAGTGCAACCTGCAAGGTAATCAGAGCACAGTACCTACACTCAACTTATCCTACCATATATTAACAAAATCGTGATCTGTATCTCTATTTATGCTGTGACCCACAAGATTCATGTTCACTTTATAGAGTTATTAGAAGGTATCTATTAGCTTTTAAATTGTGAGATTCATAAAACATTGAAAGTTTAGTAATCCAGCAGCACAAAAAAACATTGAACAGAGACAGGACAAGATGAAAACCATAACAAAAGTTCACAGCCAACTTTCTTACCCAACAGACAGCGATAAATAATACATGTTAATTAACATGGATAAATTGAGATTAATCTTAATCCAGGCAATCTAAACGCTCTAATGCTCCTTGCTTAATAAACTTCATAGATTTAGCTCACAAGAATTAAGAAGTATTAGCAATGCGCTGAAATATTACTGCTATATTACAGTCCCCTGCTACTCCAGTAGTAGAAACATGGGACAACTCGTAGGCTTTGAGGCTCCTGTACCAGAAAGCCACCTCGTGGGGCTGCATGGAGCCCTTGCATGGGCTCTTGTCTGTGGGTGCTGCAGAGCATCAGCAGTGAGAGTCAGAGACACTTCCCGCTTCGGCCAAGAGCCTCCTTGGAGCGGGAAACCCTGCAGAGGCTCCCGAGTCTGCCCATTTTCAAAGCAGAAGGAGCAATGCATCCATATCCTTCACTTCCACAACTTGGTTTCTAACCCTGCAATGCTCCACGTTTGCCTTTATCCTTGACAAGAATAAACCACGCTTTCCAACCATCTTTCATCATTGTCTAGTGAGCATAACACCTACCAAAGCACACACATGTAAAGTTTATTTCATTTCTATGGAAATGGCAAACTCTTGAGCTGAGTGATACGGCTTTGTACCTCTTGCTGTCAAGAGGTCTATCACCCCAAACACATCAGAGCTCTCTGGAGTTGATGATGGTTGGACATGCTGCCACATAATGACAAAACGGGCTCCATACACAAAACATCTCCCATAACTACACCAAGACTCTTACTTCTCCCACCCTGTTCCACTTCTCAGTATCCAGACGTCCACAACTGAAGCATTTACCACAAATCTGCTGGTACAATTCAAACTGCTTCAGACTGAGGAAGGGACTAAACCCAAGTCCTCCTTATTCTGTCTAATGCTCGAACCACATGACATACAGAATAAAAAACTTTCATTCAAGGGGCTTGTTCCAAAGACATGTTTTAGAAATTCTTGCCGGCTCAGGATCCACAGACGAGACAGAGGAATTTCTACCTTGTAAATCTTTCTAGGAATCAGGCTTTTCTTAGGTCCCTTCTGTGCTCTACAGCTCTGGGCATGCCTAGCATCAGGTGTGTAGGTGTACAGGAATTTTTATTGACAGAAGCCTGAGAATAATGACTCCAGTTACCTCTGGGGTTGCACAGAAGCAAACCAAGAGTCTAGAGACTCTTTTAAATGGTTTTTAAATGTTAAATACAGACAGCTAAGATAGAAGTCAAATACTTAAGTCCTCAAGCCTTTGGGGAAGCAGGTAAGACAACTCCTTTGCTGTGACTTGGGATGGCCTTTTTTAAATAAGCCAGAAAATAACATAGCTACACAAAAAACAGACATTGTGCAGTAGGTTCTGTGCTTCAAAACAGAGAAGTAGAATTTCAGATTTTACCATTTGCTGAAGTTGCATTTCTAAAAATATTGATTGCAGTGCTTGCTCCTTCTGAAGTTAATTGTTCCAATAATTCCTGTGTTTCCATGTGTCCCATGGAATTTTTAATACTGTGCCTTGGCAAATATCTGTGCCTTTAATACTGTGCCTTTACCTTCAGCTGCAGCAGGGCTGTGTTTCCTCGCTGCCTGCCCACATCCATGACCCCTTTTTAGAAGCTAGTGCAATCCTTCACCCAAACGCTTCAGCTGGTTTTAACTCTTGACAGATTTTGATGGTTCATTCATTGCTAATTCAATAGTCCTTTGAATTGGTTCATTGATTACATAGCTAACTCAATAGTTAGGTTACTCTACCTGCACTGGCTTATATAGAAGATTTTGTAAATCCTAAATGGGAAATACAAGAGAGGAAAATTCCTTTTCAGTATAGTGCAACCAATCATACAGCAAGGTACATTCAAACCTGTAAAATAAAAATGCAAAACATACAGGTCATAAAACTAGCAGCTAAGGGTTTAAACCAAACCAGTCACTATATAGGCACATAGCATACCCGGTTCGGCTTAAAATGGTGGTTCCTGTTCCCACTCAAAAAAAAGAAAATAAAACTAATTAATGGTGAAGTCGATAGATCTTAAATTCTCCAACTAGACTGGAATTTGTTGCATTCAGATCTAAACGATTCCAAAGGGAAAGGAACTATCCCCTGCATTACATGCTACAGCTTATATTTTTAAATAATGGCTATTCTATTTCAAGTTACAGAATGTCTTGCAATGCTCTTACCTCTGCCTAGTACTTCCTCCCATGTTAAAGAAACAACTGCAGTTCAAGAAGTATTCTTATAATATTAATCATTAAAATTATTATAATATTATTAAAATAGTTTTTTAAATATTTTTTTAAATGGCAGAATAAAATATCAAAGAATAAAAACTTTAGCCATTAAGGCACAATTTATAGAAGCTATATCTGACCAGTGTACACATTACAGCATTTGGAGGTATTACAGGAGTGAATTCTGCATGCCCTATGCAACAAGCTAATTTATTTCATAGGTTTCACCATCAGCTCAGAATGACTTGGTATAAAAGTGTCCTCTCCCTCAAAAACAAGAAAAAAAAAATCTGCACTTTTTAAGGGATCTCTGCTATAGAGCACCTATTTCCAGAGCTGGTGTGGTAGCATACACTGCTCTTTTGTTTAAAGAAGCTGTTTAACTAAAACACTTCATCTTACTTATTTCAAAATGGTTGGTTTTATCCTCTGTTCATATATGATCTGCTTAATTCATCAGAAGTCACGATTAATATAAAAGTAACAATATTAGCTACAAGCTGAAAAAAAGCACATACACAAACACAGAAACATTTCCTTTTCAACAAATACTAGACATTATAAAATACACTTCTGGTACACTGAAAATCTATTCAGAACACAAAACAATGAAAATATAGAAATAAATATGATTAAAATATATTTGCCTCAGGAAAAAAAAGTGACATAATGTAATGTCACAAAAGACTTTTATAATTTTTAATATTTTCTACAGTATCAAATTATCATCTACTTCTTAGATTATATTTTTTTTCAGGAGTCAAACACCAGTGCTTGAGTTCTGTAATGGAGCTTTGAGTATGAAATGACCAAATTAAAGAATTTCCAAATTTTCCACTTCTGAACAAAACATTGTATACGCTTGCTGATGAAGACAACTCGCCTTCTCAGAGGCTTTTTATAAATATATGTATTCCACAGATTGCACATGCATCCTTCTGTATGAGCAAGAGATATGTATTAGCACTCCTATTTAAAAAAAAAAAAAAAAAAGTAGAATGAACCAGAAAATTAGCCCAAAATTGCACGTGGATGAAGTCTAAGCTGTGCGGAATAGAAAGCATAAGAGTTTCTGCAAAGCACCAAAACTTTTGCAAGAAAAACGTTTGGCATTGGACAGCTCCCAGAATAGTTCTGCTGAGAGCCTTTTTCCTGCTTCTGTCAGGTACCATAGAAGCATAAACCAAGCACTGTCTATAGCAACTACTTAACACAATGGGCATTAAATATATATATATATGTATATATATAATATGTTATATGTATCTCCGATGCTAGCAACACCTCTTTCAAAGACTGATACCTTATTTAAATCCAGACCAAAGAAGGAAAGAGGAGGCAGCCGTTATGCTTTAGGAAATGAACGCTGAGCTTTTCCCTGGTACGGGGTGCTTCCCTAGAAGACAAGCGTGTGGTTCTGCAGCCGGGGTGCAGCGGGGTGCAGGCGGCCGCACCGCGAGCTCCCTCTGCCAGCCTTCCCGCTGCAGCTTCCCGCTCCTCTGGCACGGGCGGCGAGGCCGGATTCGGCTGAGTCACAAGCGGGGCCCCTCGGCACAGCCAAGGCACTGAGTCACAGCGACACACAACTGCATTCCTCTCCGCTCAGTGCAAATTCAGCAGGGAATAACACAGAAAAACCTCTATTGTCTACTCTGCAAAAAAGAAAAAAAGCTATTGTTCCGATTCCACAAATGTTCCTCCCTCCCCTCCCTGACCCCATTATTCTGCATGGTAGTAAAAAGTCATTCCTTTCTATTCCCTCCTATTTCAGCACTAGATTTTTCACAGTTTAATAGACTGCCAGCATTTGGAAACATTTTATTGTCAGTGATTTCTCATGATGTGTGCAACTTCTTCACAGGACCTCAAAGATTCTTGACTTTACTTTTCAGGGACTGCAAAAGTCTCCTGCATATCCTGAATTGACCTACTTTATTTCCCAACTCTTCTTTTTCTGTAACTTACAAGCAGAGCTCTACAAAAAAAAAAAAAAAAAAAAAAAAAACTATTTTATTTATTTAGTTATTTAGTTCATTTATTTAGGGTTGTCTATTGATCCTCACTTTCTTCCCGAATTTCCAAAGTACAAAGCATATTCCTTCTCAGTAGATGAAAGTGTTAGTGTCCTGAAGTCTCCTTTATTTAAGTTGCAATTAAATAGGTGGCTGCATTCTTTACATACTGATAGCTCCAATTTTCTTGGTATTAATTTTCCTCATTTCTCTGTCTCCTGAGTTGATGACAAATTTCACAGTATTTCTCAGATATTTACCTTTCATCTCCCACTCCCACCTCTCCACATGTGCCTTCATCCTAATGGAAATTTGGAACAAAATGTGATAACTACATAGATACTGGTCCAGTTCGCAAGGAACTGGGTGCCTTTCCTTCCCAAAATGCTGACATTCACTTCAACTCAGCTTTTATTCCGTCAAAATTAACCTGCATATTTATCTTTCATCCAGGCCAAGATTTTAAAGCGTGGAGTCTCCCATATCCATCTCTGAAAGGCAAGACTCCGACCAAAGAGAAGCTCAACATTACATAACCTCCCCCGGATTTTTGAGTCGGACATAAATCCTGGTCTGGGAGAAGGTCTTCCCACGGAGTGCTTTTTGTTTGGAAACTCTTCCTGCAGCTGAGGAAGAGATGCTTGCACGATCCCGATGCCTTGCTCTCACTTTGCCTAACTTGAAGTCTTATTTTGTGTCCTGCAGATCTCATCCACTTGTTATCACACAGGATGCCTCCTCTTCTCCACACATTACACTCCTCTTCTCCACATATCACGCTGTAGCTGCATTTAAACCATTTATGCCAATCATTTCCTCTGTGGCTCCCTTTTCTTTTTTTTAACTGGGAATATGATTTTATGTTCTCTACTTGCAATGAGGAGAGGGGGAATACTGCGAAAACAGGGTCAGATCCCAAGTGCAATTAAGTATGAACACGCTGAACTGGTGGGAGAGAGCTGCAAATAAAGAAACATTTATGTAAACAGCCTTGCTCGGATCTCTCTCAAACAGAGTTTATCCAGACCAGAGCTCCGAGGGAGCCACTCGGAAGATCCCAGGGCAGCTGTGCTCAAACACAGCTCCCCCCTCACCAATTTTTTTTTTTTTTTAAGAAATGATTAGACTTGGGGCACTTAAGACAGCAGGCAACTTGCTAATTGGACTTATATTTTAAACCTTTGAAGTGTTTGAGAGAAAAACAATTAAAGCACCACTTCTATACCTGCCCTTGCATGCACGCAGGGCACTATTAACTTATAAAAACCTCATTGGGACAGGGTGGTGCCTCCGACAACTTCAGCAAAATTCACACTCCCTTACACTGCAGTGAGGCAAGGGTTATGCTGCAAGATGTTACACTGAGCTCCAGAATTTGATATTTTAATAAATCCTGCTGTTGTTCAATCTACAAAATGTTATCTTGACCTCCCCACGTCAGACCCTGGCAGCTGGTTTGGAAGGGGGGAACTGATGCAGTATTGCAGTGTCTACCAAGACCAGCAGAAGCACAAGGGACCCTTGATTCACGAAGACTTGCCAAGTGTCTGCTCAAGATGCAGCTCACAGGCACTTCTGCTACTAGAGCAAATGCAGCCCTACTCTTACACACGCCTTCAAAACGCCTCCGTACACGAGCTCAAAACGCACAGAGCGAAAATGCTGCAACAGCTATGACTAGCTTTTGGAAATCAGCAGCCCTACTTCAGGAAGAAAGTACAGATTGTTATAAAATATTTTGGAAAATGCAAGAAGACATACTTTAAAAATTGTTGGCTTACTCTCAAACTAGAGCTCAGGATGGGGTTTTTTTTAAGTTTCTGTTCATGCAGGATATAAATGAGTTCAGGCAAGTTGGAACATGTTTTCTCATCACCACAGCTATACAGTTTATACAAAAGGAAAAGGGAGAAGAGTTACAAGTGGGTTTGGACAATGTAATCAACACTGTACATTTTAAAAGCTAGAAAAAATATATAAAGAGAGCTTTGGGCACAATAAATGATCTTTAAAATATATACAAATGTTCTAAGCTAAGCAAAAATAAGTGCTAATGCACACTCCAACCACAAGACTTGGGACACTCTTCATTCCAGCTACTGAATCTCCCCCTTTCAAAGACAGCTTGGATAAACATGTATTTCTAGCAGCATCCAGAGATAAATCATTTCAAAAATTCTAAAAGTCAAGTTCTGTTGCACCAGGAAACACAGAGTGTTCTACAGGCCCTTCAGCTACGGATATTGCATGTTTGGACCCACATATTTAAGAGCCATCCCAGAAAATCTTACCTTCCAAATTAAAACATACAACAGCCCAAGGACCATGTCTTTGTCCAAGGTCTTCTACAGCCCTACATAGCCATGTGGGCAGCTAAGAAGTCCACTATGCCGAGCAGATTTTCCCTATGACTGAGATGATGGGGACAGGAGATGGACATCCCACACCACTGATCAGGACCTCCTCAACCACTGCATCCCTCTTCCGTACATCTTACCCATGTCACCCAGAGCAGCAAGAAACGTAAATCCTCTTCTTCCACGTCACTGAAGTGCTGTCTTTGCCTCTGCACAGTCCTATAATCTTTCCTCATTCCTCAGTTTACCATCTTCCCCACAGCCAGAATGGGTGGCAGTCACAACCAGCCCTTTTCCCAAAGCCTTGGGAATGCAGCAGATTTCGGAGGGGCCAGAGGATTCGGAAAGAAAACGGATACTTGTGAAAAACTGGAGGGCTGCAGAGGTGACCAGAGGGCAGCACGGGAGAAGAAGACAAGGAAAGCTGCTCTGGAAGCTTTGGGAGATGAAGGAACAAGGGAGATGCTGCTGTCACACAAAGCTCCCCCAGACCTCTGCCCTAAAAATGTTCCAACCCTCCTAATGCCTGAAGATCCCTGTCCTTCCAGCCCCAAAGCTGCAGCCCAGGGACCCTTCCAGACACCTTCCAAGCCCTCCTGCCCTGGCACAGCAGCAATTTCTGCCAGCCCATCCTTGTCTTCCCCCACCGTCTCCAGAGCCCTCTCATGTTGCCACATCAACATTTACTTCTTTATGCAGCCTCCAACTTCTCCGTCTTTGTTATTAGTGTCTCCTGCCTCAAACCAGAACTTCTAACCAAGCTACTGGAACAAATCATGGGAGAGAGAAAAATCTTGGAATAAAGAGTATGAATTTTAAAGGGGTCTTGAAGGAGGAAATTTAGATTTCCTATGCTTTAATGCAGAACTCTTTAAAGTGTTACTTTGAACTGACCAAGAATTCAAGGAAAATTTAAATCTCTTGCTGGCACGGATGATGGTTTATTTTTCACCACACCAAGTTCAAACAAACTTCCCTGCAATTTGGGCATGTTCTTAGTTATAAGGAACATATCCCATTCCAATGCTTGTTTTATTTAGAGGAGCTATTAGCTTCTCTCTGCTTAAATCCTGCTTTATTGCAGCATAAAACACACTGATAAAAAGATCAATCACTTGATCCAACATTGAAAGTATTTAAATCACATAAAATTCCAAAATGCTGACATGTATTTACTTTGTACTCTCATTTCCATTCATACTATTATTCAGTACCATCAACACTGCTCATCTCTCTGGTTAAATCTGCTATTAGTCACCAATAGCGTGCCTGACTTCTACCCTGGAAGGCTAAATCCATCAGCACTGCTTTAAAACAATGTCTATACAGATTAATGGCAGCTTAGAAGGAAAAATTTCTTTTGTGACTCTCACGGTACCACAGAAATTAGACAGGGGAAAAAGCCTGCTAGGGCATTTGGTCCAAGCTCCTGCCAGTGTAAGTCTTCTCCTACCACATACTACTCTTTTTCAGGACCAGCCCTCTTCTCAGTGAAGCTACACAGAAGCCTACCAGTCCTACCAGTGCTCAGGCCTATTTTGCGAGGCATGAGGAAATAGATTCCAAGCTTTTATTTATTTACTTCACTTAACAAAGCAATATTGTCCCAGTTTAACAATCTTCTGCCATCCCTAAGCTTTACTTAGGGCTGGTGGAGATGACTGCTTATGAATAAGCCCTGGCTGGCAATGAACTCTGCAATGCAAAGAGCAACATACAACAAGTGCTACCTAAATACCTAAGTGATACCTAAAGCCCGCATATTTGGCTACTGTGCTCATGGGCAGATTGCATTTCAGTTCCCATGGTCTTATTAGCGAAGCTTTCAACGTGGCAGCAGCTCCCTGAAGGCTCCCCCAGCCCTGCCTGGCTTTGGCCTGGCCCCACTGGCAGCCCCAGCACCACCAGCCATAGGAAGCCCTGCCCCATGGAGCAAGGACACAACAAACACAGCTCTAGAGAAAAACAACCAGAGACCCTCTAAGTCAACAGGGGCAAAGGGAGAGAAACAGAAGTCTTATTCCAGCCAGCAATGTCCATAATGACTTAGTGAAGTTCTGAAGCATCCGCTTAGGGACCCTGTTGGAAATGAAAGATTGGTCTGGGCAGAAAATGTGTTCAATCCAGCAGGATAAAGCACACTCTTCAAAGGAAGCTTAAGAACGGAAATGTAAGAGAAGTAAGTTTAAAGACAGTGGCCATAGCTACCCAGTAATAAGAGAAACCCTAGCAGTCAAGTTCCACTCACACAATGTCTGGGTCATACCTGCATTGCTGAGACCACAAAAGAGCAAAGTCAGGGTTTACTAAACTGCACTTTGGAATTTAACTCAAATTTCTTAACATCTACCAAGAAGACAGTTTACTGGTTATGATGGTGCCAAACCAAGTTGTTCTTCAAGGGACCATCCGCCTTCAGGGATTGTTCTGAAAATTCCACTGTGAAGGCAGTTTGGGAAGAAGAAAAACAAAATCACAAAATCTAAGTAGACTAGTTACGTAATGAAAGCCAATACATGGAAAACTACGCAGTATTCACCTTATAAAGCTGCCTCTCTGAAACACAGGCAGCTACCAAGGGCCTGAGCTCACGGGCTGACCTGCTGGTACCTCCACAGCCCTGGAGTCACCAAGGGACCCGGAGGGGTCACACTGACACTCTCACAGTCAGAGCACTGGGTCACCTTTGCCTTACACACTTCTGGTAAACCCTAGTTACATTCTGTTCTTAAAAGGCTCCAGCAATAGAAATTCCCACCTAGAGAATCAAACCCAATGCTTAATCACTCATACAGCTAATGAGGACTGTCCCTAATGTTTAATCTAATCTCTCCTGCTGCAGTTTAGCATGCTCTTTCTTGCTGCATCTCCAGTGAGCATGGAGAGCACTTCCCTCCATGCTGTTGCAACCACTTAACATATTTGAAGATGGTTATCACAGCTCTCATCACTCTTTGCATCCTCACGCTATAAAAATCCTTTTTTTTTCACTCTTTCCTACAATCATATTTTCTGACCACCTCTGTTACTCCTCTCCAGACCCTGCTGAACTGGATAAACCTGTGCTGGAAGCGTGGTGCCCAATTCCCAGGCCACATGTGACACAGCGTAACTAGTGCAAGACGCTCCACACTGCTACTGTTACACATTCCTGCTATACATCTCAGAGTGATGGCTGTCTTTATAATCCATACATATCTACACATACAGATATAGTATATGCCTAGAGGTATAGCACATGCATCCATCCATGTACATATATATATATATGTATGTTTTTAAAATTGTGTGGATTTTTTCTGTCTCTTGCTCAGTTTGTGGCCCTAACTTTTCCACCTTCCCTTCGCAGGAGGCTGCTTTGCCAAAGCTCTCCTCACCTTCAGCTTATTAAGCTGATTATTATTGTTATTACACAAATCACACTTATCTTGGGAGACTTCATGCAGCAAAGCCACGTTTCCTAAAGAATCCAAGTGATTTCTCAGTGTGTTTCAAATATTAGGACCATTCTTTCATTCGGTATTATATGTTTGAGTATATACCTGGGGGAAACTCATCCTAAGCACCAAGAAGGCTCTGATAAACTTTCCCAGAAAGGCAGTTTATTAGAGGGAAGGTTCATTAGAGGAAGTCTAATAAGCCCTAAAGCACAGTGAGTGCCCTGAAAGGCTCCAAGGGAGGCTTTTCCACGCTCCAAAGCCGTTATATTCCGGAGCAGACCCCCTCAGCACGCCGAGTACGGCGCACGTCCAAGCATCACCGAACCGCGCAGCAGTGCCCAGCGCCCGGCCCGCGCCGCTCACCTGCG
>VZSG01000218.1:0-10736 GCA_013398315.1 Nothoprocta pentlandii | reverse complement strand
CGGAGGGGCCGAGCCTCCGGGCTCTCGGTGTGGAGCCTCCGTGCGAGCTGCAGGCGGTGCTCGCGTGAGCGCCTTGTCCCTCGTGGAAAGAGGAGGCAGAAGGACTTGGCAAACCGCAGCTGCGGATGCGGCTCTTTCCCCGGCTCCCGGACCTGGCTGGTGGCACCGCTCTGCCCTTGGGAAACGGGTTGACTAAGTGAGGAGCCCTGGTCTTGTGCACACGGGGCTCATCCCCTCTGACACGGCCGTTTTCAGGAGCTGACAAGAGCTTCATCCCCATGCTGAGTGTGCTTGTCCTGAGGCACCGAGGCCACAGCTCAGTCCGCGAGCTGTTCTTGTTCTATAGACAAGGTAGACGTGATCAGGAGACCTCAATATCCCTCCCCACCATCCTTCAAGGCTTTCCAAAGCCCACACCTGTGTTCAAGCTCATACACAGTTCAGCCAGGGACATATATAGATTCAAACTGAACATCACCTATGCATTCATCACGTTGTCCCTTATGCAGGCTGCTGAACAGCAGGTTTATGTGAAGACCAATGCAGAAAGTGTCCAAGTTACACACACACGCACACTCTAAACACAGCAAAGGGGAAATGATACTTTTCATTGAAAATCTTACAGATATAAGCAATTCCTTGTTTCCCATCCTGGATTTGATGACACATTGGGAAAACAAGTTAGCCAAGCAAGGAGACAACGTTATGTCTCAGTTGGTGGTGCTGCAGCTTGACGATGCCGATAGTTTCGAAGATGTTTTTTTCTTGGGGATCGGTTCAGAATCATCACAACCTCATAGGCATAAGCTTCGCATTTAATAGGATGCATGGTGATTTTTGAAAAATTACAGGGATCAAACAGTGGTCTCAGTGAGAATTAGTTCTCATATGACTTAAATCCACCAGTGATCATCACTAATCACTAGTGCAAAGACTTCACGATAAGGCTGTTCCTTGTTTATCAAAAAATAGGATAGGCAGGTAAATCTCGATAGCCCTTAGCCTAGTCATGTTAGAAGTTAAAACATGTGATAGTGGATGTGGATACAGCCTCCAGCAGCTAATTGTTCCAACCTTATTTGTTCCCTCATAAAAACTTTTCTATCATGAAATTATGAAAATGGTGCATTTTGATCAATATCAATATTTGATATATATTTGATACCTAGCTGCTAAGTATTAAGAGGAAGAAAAACGTAACCATACAGAAAAGTATGGCACCCAGTGGAAAGTGTCTTTTGAAATACCCTGTATGAAATAGAAGTTAGTCATTTTGAAGTCTCTGCTACATTCCCATCTTGCTTCAGGCAATCCTAATTGTATCACCCTCTTCCCCCATTGTAAAAGATCCCCTTGTCTTTCGTTATGCTTGGATTTTGTGGTTTCAAGTGAAATTTCTGGTTATTTTACAAACAAGTTACAGTGGCCAAGTCCATGTGAACAGAAAACTCTTTTCTTATAGGAACCCCAGGAGTTAGATTAAACTAAACCCATATTAGCTAAATATGTTTTAAATTCATGTTTTACTGTTTGACTTTTCAAAAAAACACTCTCTACGCCTATTTTTTCCCTGATACAGAAGTCACATTCTGTAGCCCTTACTCTTCCTTGCTTAAGAAAATTTTTATTTTGCCTTTTTTTTTTTCCCCTGGTGATTTAAAAGACTAAATATTACAATAAGCAATAGAAACATAGCCTTGTTCCTTCAATGGAAACATTTGGAGAAGATCAAGATGCGCATTAATATACAATTTTGTAGGTCTGCTTCTGTGGAGACTTTCACACTGGTAGCTTTACTGGGAAGAATCATATGGTGGGTGTATTAGTGTTTGCCCGGCATAATCTTGAGGATGTGAGTAATGGAGGTAGCATGACTCATCCTTGTAGAAATCATATAAAGAACAATTCTCCTAAGACCCATTTCACCAGGGAGAAATTATCCTTTTCCTTGCCCTCCTTTCATCACAGCAACAACTCGTGGTCCTCTCCCATGCCCTTTTATATGGGGCAAATGGACACATGAGGTGGTGGGGAACTGAAGGACTGGCCATGAAACATCATCTCTTCACTTCACCATATGTATTGCACAATGCTTGGAAAAGACATATCTTTTCCATGTCACAGAGTGGCAAGACTTTTTCCCATGCCACAGAGTATTGTGACACTGTAATCTAATTAGAGACAATTATGTAAGCTACTCTCTTTCTTACATATGTAAAGCTACTCTTATTTCTTACATATGTACATAATCATATGTAAACTAGTGACATTTTAATGTATCTCAGGAGACTCAGCATATATTTAATACGTTCAAGCTTAACCTTTTTTCCATTAGTTTCAAGCATAGTTTCTAGTTTTCAGATTTAGACAGCCTAAACTTGTAATGAAACTCTGTGGTGATGATTCCTTTACTTTTGGACAGGCCAAGAATCAGCAAGAAGCAGTAGGACCAATACGTTCAGAGGTAAAAGCTGATACTGTATGAGCTGGATTTGCAGTCTGGCATGGCAGATAATTTTCATGGCAACAACTCTACTTGTAGTAAATAATAACAGCATTTCTATGAAACTCAAGAGATGCCTCGTAAATCAAGCATAGCTACCCTTCCAGTAAACTTGTGTTTGTTTATGAATAGCAATATTTAGTAAGAGTTTAGACCGTATTCAGGACACCAGCGTTACATCTTGCTCCTACAGCTCAGCGAGGTCTCTAAATGCAGTCCACTGCATTTTTGGCCACTGCATTTTTGACAGATACTACTTCAAACAATGTATGAAATCCCAGTAGATAAAGGAACCATAGTAATGAGGCCATTTAGACTTTACGCTGTAGAAAAGTAGATTTACTCAAATCTGCTGTCAGCAAGAACACCGCATTCTTAAGTCGTCTCTGGAAGATCAGATTATTTTTTAAGGGATAGAAGTTGACAACTTTATTGTATACAAGCATTTTTGCATTCTGCATCACTTTTCCAAAAAATTTCCTTTGGTTTACCATATTGGCATTGCCAAGATGGCAAAATGAATTTTGTATATCATGAGAGAGCAGGGCCTGGGGCTGGGAAAAGACAAACTGGAGCTAATGCATGAGAAATAAACAACTGGAAAATAGCAGTTGGAGCCCAGGATTCGCAGAACAGAAGTTTCCACGATCCCTGTCATTTAAGCCATTGCTTAAAAACACTCAATATTTGGAAAGTTGCATTTCCATGGGTAAAGTGATAGCTCTTCGTAGTTTAATGATGATAATGCAGGCACTCTGTGCCATGGATAGAGGCATCTAAGGTTGGTGTTCACTTCAGGAACCTCTGGCTACATAAAAACCAAAGGAGAAGACTTCCCAACGGTATGAATAAGAACAGTTAGATTAAAACTACAAGAAACTCAAACATGGAAGTTCTATAATATGAAGAACTATCACAAATAAAGTAGTTCTTCAAAAATCAGGTAGCACATTTGATTTTTAGTAATACTGGTAATTAATACAGGAGAAGACAAGAGTACTTAAAGTACTTTTAGAAACTTCTGATTTTGGAAAAGAAAAGTCCTTGGGCTTTTCAAGATTTTACAGAAATCATAGATTTCTATTCACAAAAGGGTGAAGAACTAGTTCTCCCACATCCCATTGCTGTATAATGTTGTACTAATTCATTAGGCCCATTTAAACCTCTAGAACCTCTCACAATATGATGGTCAACATGACTTGGGATACAGAATCTGACTTAACATATATCCCTTCCATATATCCCTCAGGAGGTTCGATAAGGACAAGTGCAGCGTCCTGCACCTGGGGAGGAATAACCCCAGGCACCAGTACAGATTAGGGGCTGACCTGCTGGAAAGCAGCTCCGCAGAGACCTGGGAGTCCTGGTTGACACCAAGTTAACCATGAGGCAGCAGTGTGCCCTTACGGCCAAGGTGGGCAAGGGGATCCTGGCTGCATCAGGAGGAGTGTTGGCAGGAGGTGGAGGGAGGGGATCCTGCCCCTCTCCTCAGCTCTGGTGAGGCTGCACCTGGAGTACTGTGTGCAGTTCTGGGCTCCCCAGTATAAGAGGGAAGTGGAGCTTCTAGAGAGGGTCTAGCGTAGCACAACCAAGATGATTAAGGGACTGGAGCATCTGTTGTGTGAGGTAAGACTAAGCGAGCTGGGCCTGTTTAGCCTGGAGAAGAGATGACTGAGGAGATCTGATCAATATATATATATATATATGCATATATTGTTATTTTTATATATATATTGATATATATATAAGTACCCGAGGGAAGAATGTAGGTAGGATGGGGCCAAACTCTTCTCAGTGGTGGCCAGTGACAGGACAAGGGGTAATGGGTACAAGCTGCAACACAGGCAGTTCCATCTCCATATGAGGAGGAACTTCTTTACTGTGAGGGTGACGGAGCTCTGGCATAGGCTGCCCAGGGAGGTTGTGTAGTCTCCTTCTCTGGAGATCTTCCAAATCTGCCTGGATGCCACCTTGTGCCCCGTGCTCTGGGTGTCCCTGCAGGAGCAGGAGTGGTGGACTAGATGATCTCTAGAGGTGCCTTCCAACCTCAGCCCCCTTGTGATTCTGTGATCCTGTAGGGAAGAAGTACTCCCAATACATTTAAATTGGCTCACACACAAAATTTTGTTCATAAAATGATAATTATATTAGAGCAGTTCAATATTATGCCAGTCCTGAATGTGATTTAGATTTTTTTTTAGTTATATAGGAATCATCCTAGGAAGCACCTCCACTGAGAAGTATTTCATTTTAGCAGGGAGTTTCTCTGTTCTTGTTCTGCATATAAGAGTGAGCCCTCTCTCCAGCCCATTCATCTCCTAAGTGATGAGGCTTTACTTGCAGTATCCTAATAAATTCTTTGATTTCTATTCACAGCTGTTACAGCTGCTGACTTCTGTAAGGAGGGTAGGGGAGAGTCACCAGAAAATTAGATTAGTCTAAGATTGCTGACCTATCTTATTCAGGAAGAATTACAGAATCACAGAATGGTCGAAGTTTGAAGAGATGGTCATCTAGTCCAACACTCCTGCTCAAGCAGGGACACCTAGAGCATGTGGCAAAAGAACTAAGACTTAAAGCAACATTTAGAAAACCTTGCAAATAAGAGGTGTTTGTGACTGTTAGTCTGTTTTAAAATCTTAATTTTTAGATACTTCCCAATATGAAAAGGCCATTACTTTAAGGATTGCCTTATTTTCATTTTTAGTCTAAACAGAAGGAAAGATATGGATGGAGCAGTGTGATGGAGCAATCCCTGTGCAATTCTGTCCAAGGAATAGCCTGAGTGTGGTAAATTGCTGTGTTGCCTGTGGCACCAGCAGTGCAGAGAGGAACCTGTGCCAAAGGGCTCCAAAGCCTGAATGAAAAATCACTTTGTAAATGGTTTGACAGAAATTTTATGATTTCCTGGTGAAGAAAGAGAACACTACACATAAGACGATGGTCCAGGTTACAAGCAATGAGCAGAAACTCATACGGAGATTTTATGGAAGCACTTTTTTTTATTTTCCCCCTAAGAGGCAAAATATGTGGTTGGCAAGGTAGTGGGAGAATACTGAAGGACTTCAAGGAAATCTCTCTAATTTACTGCTCAGATGAAAGAAACATTCTTTAATTCACTGGTTCCAAACCACATGTTATTTACAGGTGAAGATTATTAGGCCATTAAAAGGCATAACTCCCTATGTTGAACAATTTCACCCTATAGCAAAAGAAAAAACTGGAAGAAAAGAAAAATCTTCAGAAAAGAAATTATGCTGAAGAAAGAGAGGTTAGTGTTAATCCTCTGCGTCAGTGTAGACAAGACAAATCCACCTTACATTTCATGTTTCCTTTCACAATACATTTTTTTGGAGTTGCCATGATATTAAAATTTCTAATCAAGGCATTTTGGTACTGGATTTCATCCAAGTCATAAGAATTCCCAGGCCACTAATAGAACAAGTAAATATTTGGCTGCTTGATAGGAAGAACTGTGATAAGAAGCAAAGGTCTTGCCTCCAAGTTAACAAAGAGACCACTGTCATTAATTTCCTTTGGAGCAATGGCCCAGAGTACAGTTAGAAAATAAATCCTCGAATACGAAAGGATCTGCAAAGTTAAGAACCACTGTTGCAGCCTGGGACTGGTGTTTTGTGGAACTTCAACCTAGATGCTGGGATGAGTCTTAAGAGAAAGTAAAGACTGGAGAAAAATGCAGCTAAAGAAAAAAAAAATCAAATTATGAGGAAAGTGACAATGGAGCTGGACCTTCTGAATTTCTAAGACACAAGTCAAAGACTGTAAAGCAACTCAGAGGTCAAGTCTAGGAGCTGACATGAAACAGAAAGAGCTATAGAAAGCAATGAAAGGAAGTGAAGAGAGTGCATTTTTTTGTACTGTGTGTCCTCTAAGTGTAATGAGTAGTTGGTACATATGATCAGGAGTAGCAGTGAAGAATAAATCCTGGAATATTCCTGGCAGGCAGCCCTCTTCCCTGCCACTGGATTTTCTAGCATATCACATAGTAGTTAAAAAAATTAAATTTCATGCTAGAAGATGGCTTGAAGCAACAATTACCATGATCTTCCCCAGATGTCATTGTATTAAAACCATGACAGAGACATGAAGGCATATGAAGATTTCTGTTTAAAGAAGACTTCATTCACAGAGACACTAAAAGCACCATTTCATTATACATGAGACACTTTGATACAAAGGGAGGAATAAAATATATTCATAGTTTTGTTCATCCAAAATGTGGATATCCTTCAAATCAAGTACGACTGCAGGACAGAGGCAGAGAAAAGGAAGGTGTGTGGAAACAGACTTTATCACAACCTGTGAGTTGCTTCAGTGCAGCAGAATGCCTTTTAGACTCCTGAATGCACCAGGGGAATTTCAGATGTTTGTGAGGAGTATAACCCAAGTCCTGAGGAGCAAAATCATCCTCACATACTTAGATGACTTCATCTGTTCCTATAAAACATGGGTGGAACATCTGGTAGAAGTGGAAAGGACTCCAAAACTTTAAGAGCCAGGGTTTAAATTTGTAAGAAATAATGCTCATTTATGAAGGATCACACAATTTTCCTGGGACAAAAAGTCTGTGATGGTGGACTAGAGCCTTGAGTCCAAAAACACAAGAAGTTAAAATAATGGAAAGTTCCTGCAAACTTTCCTGCAAAAGGAGGTGCACACATTTCTACAGGAGCTTTTTATGCTTTTTTTTTTTTCCCCCCTTTTTTTTTTCACAGAGTAGAAAGTACAAGCTACTCTTTTGGACCAAAAAATGCTCAAAAGATTAATCCTGAGATGGACTGGATTTCTGGCTGTGCCACAGCCATCCCAACTGCTTGTCACAAACTTGGATAAGCTTTGGGGGAATTTTATTCGAAATACAAACTTGATAAAAAAGTGAGTTCAGAGGGCATAGGACAGAAATTGTTCAAGGCCAAGAATTAAAGAGTGCCACAAAAGTTAATTTGTTTAGCTACTGTGGAGATCCTCCAGTGTTATCTATATACTATACCTACTTACATGCACATAGACCCACATCCTTGCAGCGACTCCATGGACAACTGTCAACTCCCACTCTGACTAAATATGCGTTGAAAGAACACCACGATGCTGGAAAGTGAAAAACGATCGTTGATATTTTCAGCTAAAGATCTAGTGAGAATAGCCTCATCCTGAGCTTGGGATGACTTCTAGGAAACATGCTGACAGTCTGAATAACAAATAGTTCAACGGGGATTTATCTGGGTACCAGCTGCTGCTTTTTAAAGTCAGCAGGATGATTTGGCCCATTGAAGCACTACAGGAACCACCTTGGGGTAAAAAGGAGGCTACGGCAGAAGGGCACTTAGCTCGCATTCAGTTTTTGAGATCAAGATATATTTGGATGGTATATAATGAAGCTGTACAGACTGAGCATAATAAATGACTGGTTATGGATCTTACAAGTCTTTGGCTTCCTACTAATTCACAGTGAGGTTTACATATGAGTCATGGCCTTGGGATACTGCCAAGCCTTTGCCACACCTGGGAATTACCAGGTGGTGCTTAGGAGTAGGTATATCCCCCCTGCACTGCCAAATCCTCTCCCAAAGAGACCTTCCAGAGGCACTGGGGAAGGCTTTTAGCTCATGAAGTGAGATGTGCTACCTGAGTAGTTGCGCTATGTACCCTCTGAGGAAAAAATCACAAAGCAAATGGAAACATTTGAGAAATGTAAGGATAAATAACACAGATGTCGGTTCAAACCCAGAACCAGCTACTGACCCTGGGCGGATGGAGGAACATGTCCACGTGCGTCAGAAAGCAGACTATGTGGCTCCTAACAGTTGAAAAAAAAAAAAGAAAGAAAGAAAGAAAAATAGTTTCCATTAATTATTAAAATGGTTAGAGAAAATCAATAAAAGTCAGTTATTAATTCCTAAAGTGATAGTACAAGGCAAAGTGAGAGAATGTAAATCAATGAATGAATCATAGAATAGAAAAAAAAATAAAGAAAAAAAAGCAAAACATGCTATCAGGAGGTATCTTCCTTTCTACAAAGAAATAGTCCCTGTCCTGTATCATCTTCAAGAGATACTTGTCTAATTTACTCTTAGAAGTGTCCAACAATTAAGAATCACCACTTTCCCCAGCAATTTCTTTGTTTTTTATTTATCTATGTTGTTGTTGTATGGCCATGTTCTGATCCCTGCCATGTACCATAACATACTCCCCAGAAGGCTGTACACACATTTACTTTCTATGTAAACTATGTAATACATACTTACATATATATACGTAAAACGATAAAAACATCATTATTTCTAGTAGTAGAGATAACGGCGTTGGGAATTATCCAAGGTTTACATCATTGTTTTTCAACAGAGTATTTTATAATCAGAACACAAGCTTTTTATTTAATTTGATTCTTGTGTTCTAATATCTACCTAATTTCCATTGTGCCCTCTTCTTACCTGCTCCAAGAACTACCTACTGTAAGTGCATTAGTTACCTAACTGTAAGTCACACCAAAAACTTATAATGATTTTCTAGACATTCACTTGCAGTAATATGAAGACAAAAGTGGGAGATGTGCCTGATAGACCAGATGGTTGTTCTGCCATTGAGAGTGACCTCAACAGGCTGGAGAAATAGACTAAGAGGAACCTCAAGAAGCTGAGCCAAGACAAGTGCCAAGTCCTGCTCCTATGGAGGGAATAACCTGAGGCCCCAGGACAGGCAGGGGTGCTGACCTGCTGGAGAACAGCTCTGCAGAAAAAGACTAGGGGTCCTGGTGGACACCAAGTGGGACATGAGCCAGCAATTGGTCACTGTGACAAAGAAGGCAACAGGGTCCTGGACTGATTCAACCAGAATGCTGCCATCAGGTCAAGGGTCCTTCCCTTCTAATCAGCTTTGGTGAGGCTACATCTGGCTTCCCATTGTAAGGCACGTGCAGACATACTGAAGCAAGATGTTGGAGGAATTGTCCTCTTATGAGAACTGGCTGGGGGAGCTGGTACTGTTCATCTTGGAGAAGAGGAGGCTCAGAGGGGATCCTACCAGTGGTAGGTGTTTATACTAGGGATGGGCAAGAAGACCAAGTCAGGCTCTTCTCAGGCATGCCCAGTAACAGAATAAGACAACCTGACACATTGGAATATAGGAATAAAAACTTTACTGGGAGGACAGTCTACCACTGGAACAGTGGAGGAGGCCTCAATCTTTGGATATATTCAAAAGCTATCTGGACAAGAACAGGGCAACCTACTGTACATGACCCTGTTTGAGCAGGGGCTTGGACTGGATCATCTCCAGGGGTCCTTTCCAACATGAACCATTCTGTGATTCTATGAACTATCTGGAAAATGAGATATATAAAGAAATAACTATGTTGCAAAAACTAGATAATGGAGGTTTTTGTAAAAGTATATTATAAATTTCAGTTAATCAGAAATATTGATTACTGACTCAAGATTCAAGAGAGATTCTCAACAAAGATTCTTAGAACAGCTTTGTGATATCAGAGTAGCAGAATCGCCAGAAATAGTTATTTTTCCTTCTCAGTCTGCCTAATACACACACAAATTCCCTTTAAGCAGATGGATTATTCCCCCAGTTCTCCTGAAGGGCTCAAATATACAGCCAGGAAAACAAAGCGGGAGCGGGAGAGAAGGAAAGAGATTGAAAAGAATAAATAAAATTGAACTGCAATTGAGGAAATTCAGGCTTCCAACCTGCCCTACTGACTCAGTGCTGCAAAGCTTGGCCAGCTCCCCATCATCTCACTGCAATGTCTTGCAGATCCTTTTCAGTTCCGGTGGACCTGACTATTGCTGAGAACAGCCATGACCTTTCTTCCCTGTTCTGTAGTTTTAAGTGCAATTGCTCTGAGCTTAATCCGGTCCATCCTGTTATTACACAAGGTTAGGCAAGAAACTGATGCAATAAAATTGTGATTCTAGCATACATGTTCATCCCAATGTCTTTGGGGACCTGATTTCTGGAAACTTAGCAAGTAAAATTATTTATAATAAGGAAAATAATATTTTCCTTAAAGATTAACAAATATTGATATTCTTGTAACCATGACTAGCTTCTCCCTTTTGACATGGGAAAGAGATGACACAGATCGTTCTGTGTGACACTCAGTCTATGTGTTTTTGCTTGGTAGTGCCTGAATCATGGTCACATTGAATTCCCATCAAATAGTTAAAACAGTGAGGGATGAGAAGTCAAAACATATTTGAAGAAA
>VZSG01000217.1:1132318-1201065 GCA_013398315.1 Nothoprocta pentlandii | reverse complement strand
TTCCTTTCCTTTCCTTTCCTTTCCTTTCCTTTCCTTTCCTTTCCTTTCCTTTCCTTTCCTTTCCTTTCCTTTCCTTTCCTTTCCTTTCCTTCTTCTTAGAAGAACACAGGCTGCTTCCCTGCTTTGTTTTGGGCTTTTATTTTTCTCTGACTTTGTGATTTTTTTTTTTTTTTATCTCTTGAGTAATCTTCTCTGTTTATTGGCTTGTATTGAAAATCCTCGATTCAGCAGATGTCTGCAGATGAGATGATGCCTGTGCAGTCAGTCTTGTCTTTGTCTCCATCACATCTTCAAGTCTGTATATGTTTCATTATCTTCTCCTGCTAAATTTCCATCTTGGTGGAGCCTCTGAACTTCAGTGTGCTCACATGAAAGAGCAGTTTTATCAGGTACCTGCTCTAAGCTGACGTATGTCTTGCAGGGTCTTCATCCAGTTAACCTTTTTGACTTTTGTTGCCTAAGGAATCCTTTTTGTTTTCTTTGTCCCTAAATCCCAAGAAATTATACCTTTTTCTTTAAAGGCTGGCTCCCCGCTTCTTGCTCTGACAGGTAAACTTCTAGGAAAAAGTATTACAACATTTTAGGTAAAAATTCACTGTTTGAAATTATTTGCAACTAAAATGTTTATATTTTTTAAAAGACGGTAGAGAACGATTCCACACTCATTGAATAAGATGTCTGTGGAATATTAAACGAGAACACAACATTTGAGAAAATGTCCACGTTTGGTTGATGTAGCATGCAGTAGCTGAATGTGGGATAACTGGTTATTAGCTTTGCGCTTTCCATTTTGTCTTGTGCAAAGTAGGTTTGAAAGAAAACACTGTGTGTGATCTCTCCATTCTTTCTGACTTGTAGCCATTTTCTTACTCATTTTATTCCTTTCTTCTGCCATATGAACCTCGAAAACCTTGCATCTTTTCTTCTGCCTTTCTCCATTCAGATCCACTTTCCTTCGAGCTGTTAGGTCTCTGAATATACATGGTGTTTTCTCTATATTGATTTCCTTGGCTCTTTGTACAGAGTGAACCTTTTCTAATTTCTTTCCCAGTTGTGGAACTGATGATTCAAAAAGTCATATAAATTCAAAATTGTAATTTTTAGTCAGCATGACGCTGGGAAATAGAGAACATATTTGCAGGATATTTTAACCACTGGAAATCTTAGCAGAAAAATAGAGCACTTTTAATAAGAGAGCTGCAACTGGACCTTACAGAATCAGGCACTGGTTCAGGGGTTCAAGGTAAGTAGTTAAGGGTAGTAAAGGTGATCTTCTCTTCTTTAAGCAATTATGTGAAGCAATTACCATAAAGCATATTGGATGTGGCCTTCAAAGGACTCCCAAATAAACCTGTATATAAAGCAGCACCACAACATTGTCTTCTCTAACGCGGTGCCTGCGTTTCTTGGTGATTGCAGGTGGTAATGACAGTGATTTATGACACTGCTCTCCTGAACACTGGCTGAGCCCCAGGCCTGCTGAGTTCGATGAAGTGCAGAGAGAAGCTCTCGAAATGATGCGCAGGGGTCCAGCGGCCCCTTAGTGCTGGTCACTCCGTGGCAGAAATTCCCTGCGTCTCTTTCTCAGCAAGCGACCTCCAGAGGACAAAGCTGCCAACTCCTGTAGTTTGATTATGACTATTTGACATCTTATTTAAAGCCCAGTTCCTGCCAGCATGTGATAGGGCAAGAATTTTAGTTTCCACTAAAAGAAAAAGGCAAGTTCTAGCCACCAAGATGCAGGCAGAAGCAGACAAGTAGGATCCAAATGCCCGCTACTGGCTCACCAAGTGAAGGAGTCCGAGGAGAAGGAGTCTCCTTTGAATATTAGGCAAAAAATTGCATAAATATTTTTGATGTAATTGAGTCTTCCTTGGGATGATTTTGTGTTGGCTTCAATTAATAGGACTGAAAATGCACCCGTTTAAAGTCTTGTTTATGATTATGGGTATAGGATGTGACTGGGACAAAAAGTTAGGCATCCCAATTTTTGTTTTGAAGAAGGAATAGTTCTTGGTGTGTTTTTAATGCAAAATAGTGAAAACTTGTGAGGAATTTTCAGGAAAGGCATTTTGGTGGAAAATGCAGTATCCGCAGAATTAAAATTCTCTTCAGGAAATAAAATTCTTTTAAATTAAATTTCTGTTCCAGAGACATTTGATATATACTCATTACACAGTTTGAATTGCTCATTATAAATGGCCTGTCAAAACAGAGTCTCCTTTACTTCTTACAGGAGCAGCCTTTCTCTGTAATGTTTTGCTAAGACTGCATGCAGAAAAAGTGAAATAATGTTTTGTCTATGAAGTCTATGAAGAAACCTGCAGAGCAGGGTTTTCTGAGAGAACTGAAAATGGTCAGAGAAAACATCTTAATATGGCCCCTGGGTAACGATAAAGGATTGAGTAAGACTTGAAGACATTAAATGTAAAGCAAAGAGAAGACACTTTTGTGTGTTGTATAATTCACTGAAACGATAGGCGCTCTGGCAGGCAGCGCAGTGGGACAAACAAGAAAAATGGATGATTTTGCAGCCGTTACTTGTATTTGCAGCTATTGCAACCATGGCAAAGCAAGAATAATCAAGGTTGTATTTTGTGGGCAAGGGCAATGATGCTTAAGAGTGGTAGAATATATCTCACATGAAGCACTCTGGGTACAGCTGCGCTGTCTCCCTCCCCGCTTGCCCCAAGGAGGATCAGCTGTCCCTGTTGACCCACTGAGCTGTTGGTCCTGCAGAGGCATCCTCATCTCCTCTCCTACGGGAATGCCAGCGGGGTGGGAAAACAGCAGATTGATGTTTTACATGATGGTTACACTCAAACTAAGATAAATTGAGGGAAAAAAATAGCCGCTTGAGTGTGGCTGTTTTGCAGTGATTCTCTGCAAAAGGCCCAGACCAACAGGATAATAAAGTGTCTCTGTTGAGAAGAGGAAGATGCAATTGCAAGTTGGAGAACCTGCAGAGGAAATCAGGCTAATTAGTGCCTTTTGATGGGAGCTGAGGCTCACAGCACTTCTCCAGTGCAAGGGAAGGTGGAAGAGGAGGGTGCAACAGGGAGGTTTATGGGTCCAGATTTTGGGAATGACTGGACACAGGGTGTAAAAGGAAAGCATGATTAGTGGGTTTGTTGTTTTGAATGAGTAACGGCAGAAGCTGTTGGCTGGATGATCACAGTGTGTGTAGACTGCTCAGAGGAGAGCAGAAAGTCTCTGTGTGCTGGGGTTTGGGCAATTGCCTCTTGCCCAACAGGCAATGATGTCAGCTAAACTGAGAGGAGTTCTTGCCCATTCAAAAGGAAATACATCAAGAAATTTCTGCCAGTAGAAAAAAAAGACTAATTTCCCAAATAAACTAGCTGACAATTATATTACCTTCTGTGAGAGTCACACTCGTGATTATGTGGCCCTGTGAGCCTTAAATATAAAAAAAACGGAGGTCTCCATTTGAACTCGTATAAGGATTTTGTGAAATGTGTCATTTGTCTTGTTAAGATTATCAGCACTAAAGGGCCAAAAAGAGTGAATGAATCAATATTAGCTCTTTTCATTTTCATCAGAAGTCTCGTCATGCCAGGGTAAATCTACATTGATAGGGAGCATGGGAGAGACACTATCATACCACTGCACAGACTGAGAGACAAAAAGTTGCAGTCTCCAATTCTGTTAAGTCAGCTTTTTCACAAGTTTTACAATTGTTTCAGTGGTATTTTATATCTAAAGTTTAAATGAATTGTGTATTAAATGTGGTTTTATCATCTGGAAAGCCCTAAGGGCTATGAAGTTCTAGTGTCATCAAAATGCTTTATTGATAAATGCTTGAAGACTGTGTGATAGAAAGCAATGAAACGCTCTTTTGATAGCATTTTCAGTGCTCATTGCAGTCATCCACAGTTAGCATGCGCGGCGATAACCTTACCTGTTCCTGCTTTTAGCTAGGCTGCAGCCTGCCTTTACCCAGGCTGAAGGGTAAGATGTTGCAAGTTGTCTTTTAAAATGCTATATCATATAATGGATGAGACTGGTCAGAGCAATTTTTGTGTATTGAAAAGCATTTAAAAATGTTGGGGATGTCTTTTTGCAGATGTATTATGTGTAGTGAGATCTCCCAGAACAAGGATTGTTGCCCTTCTCTTTTGTTCAGTTTTGTTTTGTTTTTAATTTCAAGCATGTCAGATGCATCAAATAGTTTCCATGTCAAAAAAAAAAAAAAAAAAAAGGATAGCTTTCATGTTTTAAAGATTGCAGTCCTGTTTCAGCCATTTGACTCCTCTTGCTTTTGTGCATCCCACTGAAACTGTCATTTTGCAAATAACTCTCCTTCAAAGCTCCTCCCTCTTCAGCCTTCTTTCCTGAAAGTTTTCTTCCCTATATCCTCCCAAACCTTCTTTTCGCTTCTCTAAATGCACACAGTTCATCTGCAGAGCCACTGGAATCACCCGCCTCCATCCATGACCAGGTCTCTTTCAACCTCGATCCATTACGGTCCAATCTGTTACACTCCTCAGGGTAACCAGAGCCCATCCTCACAGCCACGGATCCTCATCTGTCTTAATCCCTTTGTCCCTGTCTGCCTAAGGAGAGGTGCTGGTTTGGCTGTTTTTCCTCCCCAGCTTAGTTGCAGTTTCACATTGCAGCTAAGCCAGGCTAGTTATGAGCTGCTGCTGAAAAGGCTGATCCTGCTCCTCTCCTGCAGGTTCCTCTCTGCTGACCGAGGTGATCAGAGCTGGTCTGGTTTTCTTCCTTTCTTTTTTTTTTTCTCTTTTCCTCATTTTTTTCCCTAGGTAAGTTTTTCATACCTGATTTATGTTGAGGCCATGCCCGATGCAAAGAAGTGGTGTGAATGATCAGGCCTGGAAGAGAGATTTGGGCAGTAGTTCATGCTGCTTTGCAGCATTATGAAGCATCTCTCTTAAAGCAACAACTGGGAAAAGAAAAGGCTGGATACACATGTTCCTGGGAGAAAAGGTCAGCTCTTTCTCAGGTTTGGTGGCCACAGTGCTGTGGGCAACCGGGACATGACTGCAGCAGTGAGTGGAAAGGAGAGGGGGTTTCCTTCCCCTCACTGCTGCCCATTCCAAGGCAGATAAAAATAACCTGGATGCTTTTTGTGATTTTGCTAATTTCACTTTTTTACTTTAAAGGCTGAAAAAAAAAATAGTGCCTTTTGAGCTCACTGCAATGTACTGAAATACTAGTGTAAACAAAAAGTGAAGGCTACATAACTGATTACTTTTTAAAAGATAAATATATGTGATTTTCACTGATACAGTGGTAATAATATGATTCAAGTTGAAGGTTATAAACCTTTTATATGTATTTTTATTCATAAATAACATTCTTTGATGCACAAAAATGCAGGAACACATTAATTTTAATGAATTTGTTAAGGGCCTTTTAAAAATAAAGCTATTTAATTTATTTTCACCTCTTGAAATAAAACTTAAACAGCTGTCCAAAACATGGAAAATGTGAATTGATTCTGAATATAAATTAAAAGAAGTGTTAAATGGCTCTTTTGTCTGTTTGTGTGTATCTCTCTGTGGGTTCACATGCTTTTAGCTTGAATTAAGGAGACTAATTTTGTTTTCAAAGAGTTATAAATTCCATGAGACAGGGCTGTAAAAGGTGTAATTACAATATGCTAGCTCTTGTGCTAGATGGAAAAAAAGAATTGCATAACTAATCAATTGTCACATGAAATTTATTATGCTCCCAGTTAAAATGAATTGTTTGCAGCCTTTGTGCAAACAGTACTCTCTTATTTTAAACAACCATTATGAACAATTAGTTAAATTACTTACTATCCTATTCCATTATTTTCTGATAGAAATGAATTACATTTGTGCAAAGCACTTCAGTGGAGGCACTGTAGTGTACCTGGGGGGAGAAAAGCTCTTGTTTCAGCTGTGTCACCATGCCCTGTGGTAGTGCTAGCAGTGTACAATATTCACTATAGAAGTTTGCTGATATTTTTCCTGGAGAAGCAATGTTGCCTTTGGCACCTCTGGGCTAGTCGGGAAGCTGACTCTTATGGCCTGATGGTCCAGCTGAAACCACTGCCAACGACAGGAATCGTTTGGGTGTCACCAGCTTCCTCGGCAGGAATTATGTAGCAGCTTATATAGAAACATGACCGTACGGCTTGGTCTAAGGGATCTGCCTCTTCCCTGATGATGTGCACTCGGAAGATGAAATCACTGGGAAAAGGGGCAGCTTTGGTGAAGGAAGACGGGTTCGTGAAAGGGAAAAGCCCACTCGCTGCTCTGAATTGCTCTGAAGGACAGTCGATCGGTGTCGGTATCGCCCGGCCTCTCTGCTCAGACAGTCCTGTCTCATTCCTCAGTGGGAGCTCTCAGTCGTGCATGCAGAGTTCCTGGAAATTAAGCACAAATCCAAAAAAAAAAAAAAAAGTATTTTCATGTATTTTCACTTTCATTGCTTTAAAGCTCCTTATGCTGTTCTGGGATGACTTTTAAGGCAGGCTTGCTAATGTGGGAATGGGTATATTAGACTGAGTTTATAATCTCTTACACAATAAAATCTGCTCAGTGATGTTACCTATTTTTTCTTTTTTTAATGCAACTTAAACATAAAAATGCTCCTTTACTGACATAGCTGAAACGCATTATACCAAATCACAGTTCCTATTTAATGCAGTAATGCGTTTTGGCAGGCTATATATTCTAATTCAATCTTTTGATTTTCAGAATTATAGTAGCAAAATTGCACACTGATCATTTAATGGCTAATAAACCTATGGATTAAATATCCATATTTTATTTGCCCTCTTATTTGCACTCTTATTCTCATGTGTCTTTGTGAGCTATAAACGTAAGTTATTTTTCTAATGCTGCCTGCCACAAAGGTATCCAGTACTCTTACATGCAGGCAGCATCAGTCACTGCTATCTCTCGATCAAAATTTTACACAGCTGCCTGAATAAATCAAATATAGGGAGGGAGGTAGAAAATTTTTATTTTACAGTCATCTATGTTTTGGCAGCAGCAGTGCGCTGTCATGTTATGTCAGGTGTCAAGCCCAGGATACACTGAGACAAAATGGAAAGCGGAGAAAAATGCAAAGAATGTAGGTTCACTTTGAAATCTCGGCTTTTCTGAAGAATTGTGTAAATGTTGGATTTTAGCTTTCTTTTTTCCTTAATCACTGCAGTGCAAACTAAAGAATGCAAATGAGGAAAAAGATAAATCAATGTTAGCGCAATATCGTTTGCAAACGCAGAGTCTGAAATATCAGGGTGCAAAGCTTTAGTTCTAAATAGAACTAAATCAGGCAAAAGGGAATGGGAGTTTGCTTTGCAGCTATGGATATTGTGTTGCTACTTCAAATGCTCCCGATGAGGTGCTGTCGTCCATAATTTATTAGTGCCCCCTTTTTTTTCCCTTCACTTTCTCTGGAAACAGCTCTTTCCCTTTCCCAGCAAAGGGATATTTCCAACTTGTCCTCAGCCAGATTTTAGAAGTCCTTGCAGCTGAGTATCATTTAAACAGATGTGGACACTGACAGTTGGAATAGGAATAGGAACAATATTTATGCTGAATGCAAAACTAAACCTCTTGGTTTTCCCTGGCCAAGTGGAGATCCAGCCTCCCAGATTTGATGTCTCTGTGTGGGTTGGTGTTCTAGATGGCAGCAGCAGATGCTACCAACACATGACCACTTACATAGGCTGGGACAGGAGAGCAAGGAAGCTGCACAGTCATTGATTTAATCACAGTTAAAATATTATTTCTGTCTGAGATATCACAGAATCACAGAATTAACGAAGGTTTAAGGCTGGAAGGGACCCCTAGAGATCATCTAGTCCAACCCCCTGCTCCAGCTGGGACACCCAAAGCACGGGGCACAGGGAGGCATCCAGGCGGGTTGGGAAGATCTCCAGAGAAGGAGACTCCACAGCCTCCCTGGGCAGCCTGTGCCAGGGCTCTGTCACCCTCACAGGAAGGAAGTTCTTCCTCACATGGAGGAACTGCCTGGGTTTCAACTTGTACCCATTGCCCCTTGTCCTGTCACTGGCCCCCACGGGGAGGAGCTTGGCCCCTTCCTCCCTGCATTCCCCCTTCATGAACTTAAACATGTTAATCAGATCCCCTCTCAGCCTTCTCCAGAGAAAATAGGCCCAACTCAGTCTCTCCTCATATGAGAGATGCTCCAGTCCCTTAATAATCTTAGTTGCTCTTCGCTGGACCCTCTCCAGAAGCTCCACATCCCTCTTATACTGGGGAGCCCAGAACTGCCCCCAATCCTCCAGGTGCGACAGATATGAACACTTTATCATTCCCAGTTTGACCTGGCAGAAGTAAGTGATTGGTATCAGGTGGGCTGTGGCACCAATTTTAAACAATCAGCTTTTTCATTACTTCCAGTTTATTTGGTCCCACAAGATTATAATTTTACTATACCAAACTGAACATGTACGGAGCTGCTCAAGCATTTGCCCTGGAAAAAACAACTTGGGCCACATATATGAAACTTCAGCCTAAAAGCGTTAGATAGACAGACCAGGGAGAGTTTGAGAAAGTTGCCTGCTTCTGAGGTTGCTCCTGGGGAGAAATCAGTGCTCTAAAGAGTTTTACTATGGAGGAATCCTTTTGCTTGCCTACTACTTCTGTTTTGAAAATGTCTAAATGACATTGTCATTATTTGTGTTAAGAAGGATATTCAGGTACCTTCCCCTGCCTGATGAAGAAAATTTCCCTGTGTGAACACAAACCAAGAAGTTTTCTTGAGAGGATGGGACAGTTGACAAAGAAGACATATGAATATATTGAGTGGATTTATTTTTCCAAATGTCTTTTGTGATGGTTGTAAGGAGGTGTGGTGGTGCTGTGGGATCTTGGAAGGAGGAGCAGGATGGTGGATCTCAGTGGTCTTTGAGAGGTTCCTGAGCTGTCTCTGTGTCAGCAAACAAGGTGTTGATTGACTTTGTGATGCTCCTCCGAGCAGACCAACACGTGTGGTAGGGAAGGAAGCCTCCAGGTGCTAGCAGCTGTTAAAGCCACCTGCAGCAAAGACTCAGGACACTCTGTTGGCCTGTGGACCAAGTCCATCTGGCTTGCCCGGCTGTGCCATCAGCAAGGATTGCTGGGCAGCTCGGCAAAAGATCAGGATGGCAACTCCCAGGGAAAAAGGTTGGTGTTGTCCTCTCTGCTCCCGTTTAGCAGGATGGCAGCTCAGGCCCCCTGCACTCCTGAGAGGGCAGCAGGGTGGAAGGAAGAGGAGCTGCAAGAGGGGCGCTGGCGTCAGTGCAAGGGGCACCCATGCAGTGCTAGTAAAACGTGTAAAACGGGGTGAAGCAGGACTGGAGGGCCCCCTCCTTCCCACAGAAAGTAAGTCACAGGCCTGTGAGTGGGCAAAGCCAGCAGCACCTTAAAACGTTGGCAGAAACATCATTGAGTTGCAGTCAACGTCTCAGCATTGCATTTATGGCTTTTAATCAAAATCTGGCTGATCCCTCAAAAGCTGCCTTTATTTACATTTTTCGAAATGGATATAGATTTTGGAACTGAAGCCCGTGTAAATATTAAAGGTAATTATCTTCAAGTCTTCTTTTTCAAAAAGTTATCAAGAGAAAAGCACAACTTTATAGCAAAGCAAATCAAGGCTACAGAAAATATTTTAATGATATTGGCTGAGAAAAACTTTCTTTGAAGAGCACTAAAGGAACTTTCCTATTAAATAAGTAGACAGATCCTCAAGTGAATTTAATTACTAGTGCTGTAGAAAATTAGCTGAAATACCAGTGTTTCTCATATTTACTTGGTTTACTAGTGTTATTAATATTACTGGACATACACTCAGCATGATTTTTTAAATCAAGTAAGAATGGGAAAATCTCAGGGACTTTACTCGCTTGCAAGTTCTAGAAGGACAGACTCCATCACCCATTGCAGACAATGTCAGAGCCCTGACATTCCTGGTGTAGGGCCACTAGTCTGTCCTCCTGTCCTGGCATAGCTCTGGGCTATTCTGCTTAATTCCCAGCTCCTGTCTGTCCCTTGCTGGGACTGGATCTTAGGAAGAGCCTACATAAGCCTCTGGTGTCCAGCTCACATAGCGAGGCAGCAGCTTCCAGCTTTTATGCTCCCAGAACTATTTCTTATTTTTTTTTAATCCAGTGGCTATTTATTTTATCTAAAATGCATAAGAAGTGATAGGAGCCAATCTTCTCACTGAGAGAGTGCCCTCAGGGGTTATGGATTCATATTCTTGCGAGCTGTCTTCCTGAAAGAAATGAATCATGCCCTTCTTTTTTACAGGCTTCTTCCTTAGCTTCTTGTTCCTCAGCTTCTTGGTACTGTGTGGTGGAGGTAGAATATGAAAACTTTATCTCGATACAAATCATTTTCAAGGAACTATGTGATGAAGAGTTTCTTCATGACACAAAAGATACCACCTACAAGGCACATCAGCCTGTCAGGATTGCAGAGCCGTGGTGCTGTAGTAACACGCTAGAAAGATTGTAAGGCTCTGTATGATATGTGAGATCTCAAAAGCAAAGTATAAAACTTCTGTCTGATGTTATGAAATCCCTCTGTCATGAATCTTCTGGGAATGTGATCTATCTTCTTTCGTCAAGTCTTGTCATGAATCTTCCAGACTGAGAGGGAGGAAGGGTTACTAAATCTTGATCAGTATCTTACTAGAGTTTGCTTATTGTAACAAAGGGGTGGATCAAATCTAGTCTATCTTAAAGATTTAGGGATGAGAAAGTGGAAAAAACAATAAAGAAAGAGGAAGAATTAAATGGAAGTTATAGACTGGGAAACACATGAGGAAAGTGGTTGAAAGGGCCTAAAAAGACCCGTTCTGAATGTAATCGGGAGGACTGAGAGCCTCAGGAGCTCAGGGGATACGGCGGACAGCACTGGCCTCTCACCTGGGCTGTCCATGTGCACCGAGGAGAAGGAGCAACTGAAAAGCCCTCTCTGCAGTCCGTTGCGCGGCGGCAGGGCGATAGCTGGCGGCGAGGCGTGCACGTGGCCAAGCAGGGCGCCTCGTGGTTTGCACTGCGCCGTGCCCGTGCGTGGCTGCTGGGCAGAGAGGCGCCCGCCGCAGCACCAGCGCGTGCGCCGGGCCCGCGTCCTGCACAGCCCTGCTACCGGCCTGCCCTGCCCGGGACGGGGCGCACCAGACTTGGCCCTTGCTCTCCGCAACGTAACGAGCCTGGAAAGGCAGGCTGCGAGAAGATGTGGCATGTGCAGCCTGTGTGCATGGGTGCCTTTGGGGTCCATGTGGGTGTCCATGGCCTGAATGTGTCCGCGCTGTGGCAGTCAAGGAGGTGCCTTTGCATCCTGTCTGAAAGCATATTTTGTCCCATTACTTGCACAAAATCATGCCTTGCTCCACAGTATTTGGCAGACGTACTGTTTTAAAATGAAGGATGCTTCCCACGGCTGTCCTTCCTCCTTCCAAGAGGAGTAGCTCTGAACTGGCAGGAAAATCTGCAAGGGGCAGAGAAATAAAACAGTTGATGGGATTTGACCTTCAAATCTCTTGTACTTGTCAGAAGCCTTTTGGGGAGGTTATGACAATATGAGGTGTTGAGAAACACAGTTGCTCTGGGAGACACCAAAATACAGGATTAAAACATTCTCTCACCCTGAAGTATTTTGGTATGCATGTGTCTTTGGCTGTTAAGCAGAAACTCAGAGGAATTTTTTTTTAAAAATGTTTTTTACTATGTTTGTTTTTTTCCTGATATTATCTGATATTTTAAAACCAGCTTAATTTTTCTTGTAGGAAAGAAATTAGGGAGCTTTTTGCTTTAGTCAGTTTGCTTTTCCTCGCAACACAAAAAGCACCTGTATTAAGGTGAGCTTTACTACCTGGCAACAAATAAAACTCCTAGGGCAAAAAGCTGTAGCTGTAAGTCCAGAACCAGGCAGTAAATGCTGGTGAGCATCTTCTCTCCCATTGCAAGGTCAGTGTATTTCTGAAGAAAGTGTACCACTGGCATCCATATGTCCCACTGCTTTTCTTCCTAAGGGATTAAGGTATTTGGCTGAAGGTCAAAAATTGTAATCAATATTCAGATTGCCTGATAAAAGGAGTGTTAATTGGCATTAGAAAGACAGTTCACTGATAACAGTCAGTAGAGAAGAGAGAAACACTGGCAGATTCACAGCTTTGGTTATGCAAAGGTACGGGAATACCCTGTGATTTTTTTTCCTTTTTTTTTTTTTCCTTTTGGTACACCTTTTGAATGTTAATGTTCTGCTGAAGATGGTTTCAGACAGGCTGCGAGGCTACTGCTGCACTCAGTGAGGCAGAATCCATTGAAGAGTTGCTGAGGCAGAACCGAAATTATAGCCTCACTTTAAAGAAACGACAGTATTGTCAGCTAATTACGTCTAGCACATAAATAGGATTCTCATTCAACTTTGTTTCTTTTTTTTTTTTTTTTCTGTGTGAAATTCAGAGCCTTTGAGAGACGGCTTTGGAACTTGGGTGTTCCTCAGTTCCTTGGCAGTCCCTGATCCTTTATGCTTAGAAATACAGGAAGGTGCAGAAGAATGGAAACTAAAGATACTTGTAACTACCTGTAACTGCTGCGGTGGGAAATGGGTCAAGTTCTCTCTCGACTAGATGAAGGTATTTTTTAACAGAAATCGGTTGTCTAATTTTTCTTTTTTTTTTTTTTTTTTTTTTTTTTTTTTTTTTTTTTTTTGCTTAAAGTTGTAACCTTTATATTGCATTTGATTCAGTAATACTGTCTGTATACAGTACCTCCTACATAGCAGGTCAAGAAAAATGACATTGAGATTTAATATTTATAACAATTAAATGCATAAATATTGATCAGATTGTTGTATATTCCCTGTTTTTTTTTTTTCTGGAAAGCACATTACAATTCATCTTTTAGTAATGCAAGAAAAGGAGGTATAAAATACATCTCATGTCATTTTCAGCTGCAGATGGGCTCTTTTTTTTATAAAGATTTGTAACTGTTAAGAGAGCAAATTCTACCTGCTGATTCATGTGGGATCCAGCCTATAAGGATATTCAGCACATTACTGGCTTTCAATCACTAGCATTTGTGATTATCTTATTGCTACTACACACTGTTTCACAGAGAAAAAGAGTTATAATACTGATGCTGTATATCTGTAATCTCTCATTTGAAGAGAAGGGTGTATGGAGTTTGTTTGCATATTTCAAACCATCACACAGATTCCTGGAAGGTTTTAATATAAGGTTGCTTCACAAATCCATGCCTTCAGATGTTCACATCTAGTATTCCATAAAAATAGCAAATACTTCAGCAAATGTATTTGTATTAGCAAAGCTTCTGTAGCAACTTTGGCATCTTTTGTGTATATATATTCCTCACACAATTTGGGTGCAGGAATTGCAAATACTATATGTGCCCCTCAAAGGTAAAGTTGTATTTTAAGCATTGCAGAAGACAAAATCAAGTTTATATGATATTGGAGAGGCTCTACAGTAAATAAATAATTGAGCAGCTCCCTTTCTATCATTATCTTATTGCTGGTGTTAACCCCATGAACTCGCTTTAACACAGTCAACAGCAGAGTAGAGCACCAAGTAGTCTAATGCCACATGAGGACCTGTCTTGAAAACATGCTGAGAAGAAGATAAATATTTGTCTGCAGGAGAAGGGCAACAATGGTTTGACATCAAATTTTTGAGATGAAAAGGATGAAGTACGGGCAAAAAGAGCATTGCTGCTATTTTCATTTAGCCTGTGCAAGTGACTGTTGGCAGCAACAGTGCAGGATACAGTGCAGAGGAAACCAGGCACTTATGGATACAAGGGCAGGCTACATGTAATTTCATGTGTTAGCCTGGTACCTTTTTGTAATGAATTTTTGTTTATTCAAAGTAGGTTTAAAATGCCTATCACAGCAACTGAGCTGTGAATGAATGGAAACGTCTTTGCTTGACTAGTTTGTGTATAGATGTCTGAGCCTGAAGGGACTTGCCATGTATTTTTGTAGCTAAGGAAGTGACTAATCGGACAAACTAGTATGGGAGGTATAGGAAAAATCATGCACATGGCCTTGGCACAATTGCCTGCCTGCTACATTCCAGGAGATTTCCATAATGGAAACCCAATTGCTCCACTCACATGGGATACCTACATATCAGACACGTTGTGAAGCGCCATAAATCCACACTCTGCATTTGTAAATTAAGCCCAAAAATACAGAGTGAATAAGAACAGCAACAACAACAAGTCCTCAGGCGTTGATTTTATTCATTTATTTGAAAGCAGGAAAATAATCTGTTTAATCTTAGCCTTGAAGCACCTATTGCTTGATTTGTAATTGTTGTCATTTGAATTTTAGAGAGCCAAAAGTTCAAGTAGGCCAGTGGCAATTAAGTCAGGGGTTGGTAGCTAGTTGCAGGAACAGAAAACTTGGCCTTAATTCTAGTCTCAGGTTAAATACACTAAACTGTTCCTCCCTGTGAATCAAAGAGTGTTTTGCCGGTCAGATTCCAGATAATTTACATGGAAGAGTTACAGAGTTTATTACTTGTCAAGCAATAGCAAAAAATATATGTGGATACTAGAGGATGTTTCATGTTTAATAATAATGTATTTATCATTTATTTTAAATCCATGAACACTCGATCGTATGTGACACATTTTAGTCTGGATGCCTTCAATAACTTATTGAGCAACTTGTTCTTCAGGATTTTGGAAAGATGAAGGACAAGTAATGCTAAACTATGTGTACCTCAGAATATATTGGAACAATTTATGCTAACTGAAGATAAATTTTGGAATTTCTGTCACCTGTCACAGAGTATTAGTCATACCATATCACAGCTGCATGAATAACATCACAGGAGAGCTTACAAACATGTACAGTGGAAGAACTGGGAAAATGGTAAAAGTGAGATCCTAATCAGCAAACTGAGAAAATGTCATTTTCTACAATCTCTAATGTTGGCTGCTTAGAAATTTACAACAGCTTTTCCTTATAAAAACATATCCATATGGGTGTCAAAACAAAATGCTGTTTATGTAACATATGGCAATAAATGGGGCAATTTAAACAAAAGAATAGAGAATTACATACTTAATTGTAAATATGTTGTTACTAGGAGAGCAGATCTCAAAGAAACTCACTACATCTTGATATTTTTCAGAAAAGAAGCTTTAAGCTTTGAGTGCAAGGAAATCCTTTTAATGGCAGATTTTAATCAATTTGGAAAGAAATGAAATGCTGAAAGCACCGAAAAGGTGATTTAAACAAGTTTAACTCTTTAGAGTCCTGAAAATTTGCATCTCCTCTATCAAAGTGTTGCTAATGCAGCCAACTAATTAATTCACTGACATTTTAAATTCAAAAACCTTAGCGGCCTGGTGAGAAAACCAGCTTTTCTTGGTGAGAAAACTTGCCTTTTGACCAGGTCTTATGCTAACGGCTCAGCTCCTGGGTTGCAAATTGGCTCCTGACACTGTATGAAAGATATTAATTCTCAGGATGTGCCAATGATTTCCCTATTCGATGCTATTAATAATACACAGGTTTCATCCTCTTTCTGCATTTCTTGCTCGTATTGTAAGCACCACCTCAGGGACACCTATAATCAAACTAGCTAACGAATGAGTGCATGCTGGCAAGGAGAAGTGATAATAGCAACCTGATGTGGACAGAATGATGTGCAAGTGTGTACTCATTAAACAAAGCATTAGTCGCACCTGCAAGGAACCCATTACAGCAAGTAATTGAACGGGGCATATCTGCATTTAAAGGAGGCAGGGCTAGTCCTTCATTTGAAGGATAATCTATTTGTTCTACCAGTTAAAATTTTATCTTAGCCAATTAAAACGAGAATAAAAACAAGGCTGCTCAGCACCTGGAGGGACCTTGGTTACCTCAGCTTCTCCTTTTAAACATCCTTGAGGCTTTTCCACCCATACAGTAATCTGGTCCAAATCTTAAGTGATTGGAACAAGCTAAAAAGAAACACTTTCAGGGTGTGTTATTGTTATTGCCAATATCTGGTTTCTTCTAGTTACCATGATCTAGTTGCTATGATCGACCTCCTATGATCTGTAGATTACTGGTGTTTTTTTGACTGTATGGATACATATATGATACATATCGGGCCTCATGTTCTTGAATTCATCTTTTGCCCCCTGGAACCCACCTTAGAGGTGGATGAGAAGCAGAAATCTCCCTTATACGGTTGGAAGGACTTTTTTGGCTGCCTCTGCAGCTCCTTCACACCCACTTCCTGGTTTCTGTCTTCCCTGTCAGCCTTGGATTAGTGCTGAGGACGGGTTTGTTTACTGCCCGTGTGGACGCTACGAGACCAGTGTGCAGTTTGGCTAGGCTCTGGTTTCTCACAGCAGGATAAACCCAGCAGTGGGAGCTCACGCTGCTGGCCTGAAGCTCTTCCAGGGCCCCAACTTACGGCTTCTGCCTTTAGCTACACCCAGTTATAATGTCCTTAGCTCTGAAGCACCTGTGTGCCTCTTCAGTGGGGACAGCTAAACATCACCCCGCCACTTAAGAAACTGTTAATGATCACATTACAGTTGTAACTTGCAGGAGAAGTAGTCCACACTCTACTACAAAGGATGGACAAAGGATGCTGTTGTGCCAGGCACCATGCCATACCATTGCCCCCCAAATGTGTAATGAACACAGTGTAAGGAGCCTCCTCAGCAGGCTGGCTGGAAGCCCAAAGCCTTAGAAAATGGATTCATCTCAGCCTCGCAATGCAGTCCTGTTATTTTGCCGCATATCATTTATAGGGTGATAATTAGCAGTCTGAATGTGCAAAGCTGCTAAGTGCAAAATAATCTGACATCTCTGCTGATTCATAAAATTAGTCAATAGTGCTCACTGGTATGAGAATGAATATGTGGCTCTTCTCTGCATTACCCCACTTGGGTTCCTGTTCCGGTCCTAAAGGAAAATAATGAGCAGCACTGGCTTATCACTCAGTCACAAATTATGCATATCTTCCTTAAATCCAGTTTCTTCAAAAGGTGGGAAGAAATTGTGTACTAAAAGTCATGTGTGTCTTCTAAGTTTGGAATTGAAAATCAGCATGTCAAAAGTCGATCATTCTTGACTGACACAAATTTTCCATCTTTTCATACATTTTCTAACTGTATTTAGGTAATGCCTAGAGAGATGCCAGGAAAACCTTTCCTAAAATGCTCAAATCTGTGCTGAGAGCAAGCACAACACACCATATCTTGTAACCGCAGCTTTAGGAAAGGCTGTGTTAAAATGCATGACAGAAAAATCTGTCTGTTGACAGACAAAAAAGGCATAATGTACATGCTGAAGAGGTTCCTGAAATCAGACTAACAGAGGTTTCTTGGAAGGGGGCAGTGTTATCTTCAGCTAACACTTGCAGAATCACTGCACCAAGTATCTCTGCTCTGTCTCAATTTCTCTGCTTTTTTTCCTTTTTATAGCAAAATTGTTTATCATTAGGAATCACACTTTCATCAACATCACAGAAAATGCAACAGCTTTATTAAAATGGCTCTCCCTAAAGTTCAGCTTCCGCTGTTAGACAATCCTCTGTGCTTTTTATCAGTTAGTAGCTGAAAACACTCTCTCAAAGGACTGTAAATAACATCTTTTTCACCTACCCATCATTTCAGACAAATTAAATCAGGCAATAACTGTGCAGTTCTGGTATCTGTATTGCTTAAATGCTTTCTCTGTGTTGCTTGAACAGTGACTTTCAGAACAATCCTCACAATATACCAATATGACTGTGCTCTCTTAATCCACTTATACCTACTAACCATTTTAACTGATGCATACTTATGAATCATTACTGACCCCAGTGCAATGACATATCATTTATAATTACTTAAAAGTTTTGCTTGTGCGTGCTATATACTGCATTCTGCTCTGTTCCTTTTTTTTCACTCTGCTTACCATTAACGCAATATCTGCTGAGATCCCAAGGTGATCAAGGCAGGGTTAAATCTGTATGTAGTCGTTGCCCCTCATACGGATTTCATGAGTCAGTAACTGGAGATAAAACATAGCAGGCAGTGGCATGGCAATGGCAGGTCTCTTTCAGCCAGGTTTGAACACTTCCTTTTCCTGAGCAGACATTGCAGATGATTTTAATGGCATCAAAAGACAGATTAAACTGTGCAATCCAGCAATGCTTCCTTTCAGAAAATCCAGTGTACAATAAAGCAGCGAGTAAGGTTGTCAGAAATTTGGACAGTCAGGGAAGCCGGTCAAGGAGTGCCATTAGGCTGCAGCATAGTTTGTGCTGTGCAGCCTGAAAATTTTCAAGTCCAGGTCCAAATCCTAGTACTCTTCTTGATGTTACAAAGCAGATGACATTAAAACCATTTGTTGCTAACTGCATTTATAAAACCTAATGTGATTTTAAGAAGAGAAAGTACTTCTCCTTGAGAAAAAGTAGTACTTATTTCAGGGTGCCTTCCTGAACATTTTTTCTGTCATTTCAAAGACATAGTATTTATGTTTTTCCTTCCAAAACTCTGCACAGCTATGTGCATCCAATGGTGTCAGTCTGCTCTTTTGGAGATGCGTGCATTTTGTTGGCCTGCGGTAGGTCCTGCTCCATCCCATCTCAAAAGAGTTTTGGTTCCCTTGAGTAAAACCAAAGTTACATTCCTTTTTTCACCCTGCTAACTCAGCTCAGTATTCAAACTGCTGTTTTTCTGTTATGCCAGAAAGCACAGTTTGCTTTATGACTGCAATTCTGTAGTCAATTAGTCAGTGTGATGAAGGCCTTCATTTTTCCTCTTTGTGGAAATGATAGAGTAGCTCCCTGTTCAGGTCTAGCTGCAATTAATACCAGTGGTTCCTCTCTATATTGCCAGCAGAAGGAAGCAGGATTTCTAAAAGCTCTCTAGCTTATGACACTGAGACATGCAAGACTGTTGTCAAACTCTTCCCCATCTCCTTTTTCACCATTAAGAGGAAGTAACCAAGGGGGCATCCGCAGTTAATGTTGCTTCCCACTTTGCTCTACAGATAATCAAGTGTATCTGAATGGCCTCAACCTCGACTGCCGCCAGCTGATGATGAGAAGGAGGAAACTGTGGGATTATTCCTTTCAGTTTTCCTGGATGATGGAGGGAGAGATATTCGCTGCCACGTTGGTGCCACCAGGGAGCATGCCACCAGATTCCAGCATGACTCTGGAACAGAAAACCACCTTTGTCTTTGTGATTTTACTGTTTGTTTTCTTGGGAATCCTCATTGTTCGCTGCTTCCGAATTCTCCTCGACCCCTACCGGAGTATGCCAACCTCAACCTGGGCTGATGGACTTGATGGACTGGAGAAAGGCCAGTTTGATTATGCTCTTGCCTAGAGGCCGAAAAATATGGAGGCTGATTTAGCATATTGATAAAGAAAGAAAAATTCTGTAATGTGTCTCTTCTTTTTTTTTTCAGATAATGTAAGAGTTGCAACATACAAATAAACACACCAATTCTTTTTTTTTTAATTAAATAACAAAGTAAGTTAAATTTTTGAAAGTAGATTTGTGAACCTTGTCACGAGCTAAAAAAAGACCATTAGCAGAACTGTGTTTTAAAATGCGCTGGAACAATACGTAGCATGTCTGGTGCTTTATAACTCAATATTTGATTTACAGATATTAGAACAAGCCTCTTCTAGGGCAGCCTTTTTACCATTAAGCAAAAGTCTGTAGAAAGATATGTCTTATAAATAAGGTAGGAATATGATTTTATGATGTGTATGTAGTAAATAACTTTTCAAGCCCCACAGGACTCTCCTTTTTTCTCTATTGCCCAAGTTCTGAGGACAGATAAGGAAGTGTCCGATACTATAAGATAAGGCTTTGAGCGCTAGAAAACTTAGGGAGAAAAAAAATTCTTTGTGCATTCAACAAGATGCTTTTTCTCAGCACAAAACAGTGGAGAAGCTGCTTATTAGTAACAAAGAACTAGCTGTAATCTTGATTGTGAATAAAATATCTAATGATTTTGGCCTTTGTCTTTTGTACCAAAACTGTTTTCTACTAATGGCTAGGTTAATGTTCTTAGAAATGACTTACGCAGGCAAATCTCAGTCTAAGTGTATTTTAAATGGTCTATTTCAAGCATTCTGCCTGTTTATCTCATGTGGAACTTACGTGTCAGTGGTTTTATTTCTCGAGTGATTAAAACATCTGTGCTAAGAGTCAATGAACAAACACTTGCCCTTACACACAAATATCTGAATGAATTTGTACAAGTCAAGTCATCGCTACAAGTCAGCGTAAACAAAAACCCATTTGTGAGACTGAAAACCCATTTGTGAGACTGACAAAAAAACTAGATTTCATAAAATTAGCAGAACAAATAAGAGTCAAATGGATGTTGGTGAGCGTATTTTTTTAGTGGTACTGAAATACTATGGTGGTAACAATATTTGATAGACTGACAGCTGGGTAAAGACCGGACTGAACACCCCAAATGCTTGAGATGTGTCTTAGTGCTATCCAGCTTGTTAAAACATTTCATGGCATGGGGAGGAGAAGGAGCACACTGCCAGTTTAAAGCCAAGGCTTTGGAGCTGGTTGTCTTGCCCTTGCTGAAATAAGGACAGGCAGCTGGGCAGTTCTGCCTTTGTGCTTTGGCTCGCAGCCCCTCAGGGCAGGAGCGCAGCCAGCGCTGGTACCAGCTGGTACCGCTGGAGCGGAGCTGACTCACCCGGGCTGAGGCTCTGCCCCTGGCCATGGCACACAGAGCTATTGATTTCGCCTTTGCTGCCTGTCCCGGCCCTTGCTTGGAGGTTGCAGCTTCCACAGAGGAGACCGTGGAACAAGGGGTGGCTCTGCACATTGATCAGCACGTGTCATGGAATGGTGATTAGAGCAAACCAAGCTTCAGCACGAGTTCAAAGAACTATGATGGGTTGCAGAAGACAAGTGAGCAGAGCTTTGCTTCTCTCCCTTGCAGAGCAAATGTTTTTTAGAAATGGAAGGGGCAGAAGGGGATGGTGACACAGCTAAGTTCGCCGCAAGTCGTGGCACACTGACACTAGCTACTGATGAGTCAGTACCAGGGCACCTAGATTCAAGAAAACCAAACTTTTGGATTGTTTCCCAAAAGCAGCTGCAGTGTAGAATACAAGAAATGTTCCTGTTGTTGAGTCAGTGCTGTCTCCAGTAACGTGTTCTCAATATTTATGAAGCAGCAGTTACGTGTTTCTCTCTCTGGCCTATCATCTCTCCCCTCTGTTGGGGTCTGATGATTTGCTAGGAAAGGGGATTGAAGACACTACAGATTTGTTCTCTTTTAAAAGAAAACCGCTTTTCTTTGTAATTTTACCTAAAGAGGCAGGTGCTGTCCCTGACCAAATGAATCTAGTGTTCATGTGAGGAAATACAATCCCTGTGAAGGACTGGGAAGATCCTAACTGAGGACTGCTCTGGAGCTTTTGCTGGCCGGTGACTCCAAGGAGACATTTTTGTAAACAGCTAGGACAAACCAGGCTACTAAGGAGAATTTAATCATGTGAGCTCACCCTATCTTTGCATATTGTAACATTACTCTTAGGCGGCTGTTGCAAAAATAAAGCTCATATGAATTCCCCTACCATAGCAAAGAAATTTGCCTTAACTTCTATTAAAAGTTCAATAAAGACAGGCTGGCAGCTCAGCTGCAGGCAAGGTTACCTTCTTTTCGTCCAGGAAAAGCAGGACGTCCAGGCTTTGAAGGGAAACAGCACAACTCCAGCCCATGAAGCAGCCCCAGCATATTGCTTTGCCTCCTAGGAGTAGGTGTTCACTATGGAATGATCTGAAATATTAATGAGCCTGGAAAGAGAGGATCTGTGTGCTACTGCAGTCGTGCTCAGGCAGCTCTGCAGCTCTGCATCACACTGGTGTAGGCTTTTGTTTATTGCGCTAATCTGAGGAAAATTCTATGCAGTCTTTAAAAATTCTTCTAAAATCCAATATTCTTGAACATAGTTTAAGCAAACATACTTTTCCATATTGAAGAGAAAGAGGAATTGTGCTTTGTTTTGTTTCATTTTGTTTTTAATAAATACCACATTTATGTTAATTTGTTTGACAAACAATCTAACTGCCAAGAGTTTAAGTAAGTCAAGAGGCTACTGGAGGGGCAAAGAAAGCCAAACAATAACAGAGAGAATATTTTTTTCTGTAGACAGCAGAGATTAAATCTTTTTCACTCCACAAGGCTCACAAGACCTGTAACATCTCAGTCATGACTGCAGAATTAAACTACTAGCCTGGAAAGCAGAGCTGAGATGCAGCCTGCTCTCAGCAATGTGAGGAAGGGTGTATATGTGTGAGAAGAGCCCCTATCCTAGTGTGGGTGTCAGGAATGATGTAGCCACAGAACTTCATGGCTCTGTGCAATCTGCAAGGGCCACACAGTGTCTCCTGCGGATGTGTCCTCCTGTGTTGGACACCTGCACTGATATGTGTCTGTTACTGCCACACAGGAGCAGAGCTCCCTCTTTCAAAGGAGGGTCTAACTGGGATCCAGAAGCACAGCTGTGTTAACAGAAAGAAAAATGAGAAACCCCAGGCATCAGCTGATGTGGTCTGCAGCAGAGCAAGTGACCTCTCCCTCACCAAGGATGGTGTTTGCAGAAATGAATGGGTGACTTCAAGTCATCAAGAGGTATTCTGGTGGAAATATGAGCATAAACCTGTTTTATTTTTAACCCCTTTTTCTGCCTGAGCAAATGCATAATGCTTGGTTTTGAGGGAACTCTCTGCAAGTCATTCTAGTCAGCTTTTGCCACACATGTCCCCAAAAGAGGCTTGTAGATACCATGCAGGGTTGGACCTGTGGGCGTGATGGGATTGGTACACAGGGATTTAGCAGGCTGGAGATCTATGAGAGGTACCACAGTCACACATATGAGCTGTGGCTTCATGGGGCACTGTCAAGAGGTCTAACTTAGGAGTTAAAATCTCTGTTTCGTCCCACAGACTACTTGATAGGAATTTCACTCAGTTTGGTGCAAACATCAACAAATTGGCTCATGCCAGTGACCACTGACAAGCAGCCCACACAGTCCAGGACTGCAGGCTAGATGCCCAAATCCATTCAACTACAGCTTGACAGGGTCTGTGGCCATAACCACTATTTGTTCTAACACAAAATCTCATTTTGGTCACCCTGGTTTATTGAAATATGCTGAGTCTCTAAATCACAGCAAATGTTTACCGATGCTGATGCCATTAGCATAAAAATAAAGCTAGTTATTTTCCACATTTTATATCCTATTCTCTGTGCTTCTGGAGTTCGGCAGCACTTTGGGACTAATTTTTTGCAGCAACTTTTTTTTTTTTTTTTTTTTTTTTTTTAATATATAAACTTGGTAGAATTTCTGCAGCATTGTATGCGAGACTTCTGTGACCCCAGTCTATGAAAGGTCTCTTTGACACTCTCCTTGGTGAGCATCACCATAAAAGTATCTGATTTTTATAGTAATCATTTCCCACCTTTTCAGCAGTAATCCATTTCCATTATGCCTTTATGGAGTCTGCATCATTATCTTCATGGTCTGGAAGAAGGGGCAGGTAGTGATGACAGGTTAGGGACCAATCCCTAATAACCTGTTCCTGAACTAGAATATACATTCATTTAATGGATTTGATTTTCAGTAAGATTGTTAAGCTTCTCCACTATCTCCACTTGTTTATATTCTTGCTTTGCTTTTACACAGAGCTGCCGCAAAGAACTGCTCAGATTGCGATGAAGTTTAACACATGTTCAACTTCTAAGGATGTTATAACATCCTTACATATTGCTTCAATAGATTTTGCAAATACTGAAATATTATTATCATAATAACATACCTTAATAGACTTTCTTATATGGAAGCTTGCAACTTCCCTCTGTTGTTTGACTGCAAAGGAACAAGTTTCATGGAGCATGCAATAGATCTACCATTTGTAACACAATTATTTGTCATTTTGCTTCTGGTTAGGCATTGGTTAGCTTTGCTTCTGGTTAGCATTGGTTGATATTTTTGTTCACTTGTGTCTTGTTTGTTCATTTGTTTTTTTATTTGTCAAAGTTTGCTCAGTGTTTGGCAAAGACGTGAAAACTATCCAGTTTCTTAAAGCTGTTGGTTTGTGTTTACTGGAACAGCCTTGCCAGTGCCCTCTAATTAATTTCTTATAGATTAAAAAAAAACTTGCATAAAATTTAATCACTTGTTCAGAAAACCTCACTGATATTTTGCCTTTTTTGTTGAAGAAGAAAATAAAAAGAGTTTGGTAACTAGCAAAAATAACATTACTGGGTATATGCAAGATGTGCAAAATGATTTGCCTCCTCTATTTTACCACTAGTGTTTCTTAGTATTGGGACACAATACTACACATTGCTGCTCTCCTTTAAAATGATTATGTTTTTTCTTCCTAAATTGTCTTTTCATATCTTCTGATCCGAGTTTATCTATTGCAATTATTTTCTTTGTTTGAGAATACTAGCTCTGTTCCCTCTGCCAGTTGCCAAAGCACTCCTGCCCTGAGAAAGGGTCCTTTCCAAGCATAGTCATGCAAGACGAGGCCAAGAAAACAAAATATGTCAAAGCAGCAGCAGTCAAAACTTTAAAACTGTCAAGTTGTGATTTTTTTTTCTTTCAGCTATGATGTAAGTCCCCATGAAGAAATTTCTGGGCTATTTGGTCAGGATATTATTTTTAATCATTGCATTTCCTAGGGTAGACATGAACTATCACTTCCACTACTCAGCCTCAAAAGACTTAGTCACTTGGTTGCCTTCAAAAGTGCAGAATGCAATGCCATGCTTTGAACTTCTCTACACCATCTCCTCTGTCCACATAGAAAACGACCATTAGGAAAGCATGTGTGTTGATATGCACAATAACAACAATGCAAGCTTAGAGATAAGCACTTGTTGGCCTATGAAAAATTGGTCACTGCAGCAGTTAAATCATACTGCAAACTCCTACATGTATTGTGGAGATGAAGACATAGACTGAGAATGCTCTTGCTAAAACAAATGGAGAGAAATTCCATTATAGAATGGTATATCAACGCTAGGATAATGAAATGTCTTTAGAAAACAATTATGCACACATGCCACTTTACATATTTTTTAAACTTAACATCTTGGGTATGTTAGTACTTCCTTATTTTTGCAGTAGCTGGCTGAAAGTATCATCTCATGTACTTTGATATACTTTTCTGTGTTTTCTAACAGACAAAAGGCTTAATTTTCCCATACTGTACAGATGCAAAAGGATAGAGTGCATTTACGAAAAGAAAGATGAGGTTAATCATATACAGCTAAGCACATGATACTACTGCCAGTCAGTGCTGTGGTATAGATGGAGACAAGATTTTTCTGAGAGGATAGCTAACAGCATAAAATCCTAATGTAAACAAGCACAAAAGCTGCTACCTCAGCATACCTGCTTTAAGTCAATCCGTTACCCTCATTGTAGAGTTAGTATGTGGGCCTACCCTAGGTAGAAAGATACAGCATATCTCCTTCTCTTGCAGGATATGTAGGAAAACACAGCCAAGCTCCAGAAGAACAAGCTCAAATATTTCTGGTAGTAGTCACAGCAGTAAAATGCAGGTTTTGGCTCAGCACTGAATGAATCCTAGATAGCATCCCATTGGTACTTGATACTCCTTCCCAAAATACAGAGCTTATATTTCAATGAGATAAACGTCAAAACCATCCCCTGTGTCTCTGGACTGTAGCACTAGCCATTATCTATGTAACTCTAGCAGAGCAAAATATCCCTGTGTGTTCTCTTCCTGACAGTTTTATATTCAGATGGTCATCGTGATGTAAAACAAAACCCTGGAAAAGACTTGTTCGTTCTTTTTTTAGAGCAAAAAGAGTGTGTGAGAAAAAAAGAAGTTATGCTGATGTATAAAAAGGTGCATCAAGAAATTTTTCTTTGCAGGGGGGTGATAGATGCTAATAGCAGCATTAGCAGAAGGCTGAAATATCTGCAGTCACAGAATCACAGAAGTTAAAAGGGACCTGGGGAGAGCTCTAGTGCAGCCTCCTGCTCAAAGCATGTCTGGTTAGATCAGGTTACTCAGAGCTATGTCCAGCTGAGCTTTAAACCTCTCCACTGATGGAAAATCTGCAGCATCTCTGGCCAACATGGTCCCAGTATTTGACCACACTTAACAGTATTTTCTTTTAATTATATTATGTTGGAATTTCCTGTGTTGCACCTTGTACTCATTGCCTCACCTCTGAGATAAGTTGATCTCTGTGCTTCTGAAGGGGCAGCTGTAGACAGCAATAGGTCTCCCCTGGGCCGTCTCCTCTCCAAGCAGAACAAACTCAGCTCCTCAGGCTGTCCTCATGCACCAAGTCCCCCAGCTCCTAATCAGCGCGGAGGCCCCTGCCCCAGTATGTCTTGTACTGGGAAGCTCTAAACTGGACACGCTTCTGCAGTTGTGATCTCCCAAAGGCCAAACAGAGAGCCAGGGTCACTGCCTCAGGGGCACAGTGCCAGCTGTTTCTTAAGCTGTTTTCTCACCACAGCACACTTCGGTAATTTCAAGTGTTTTCTTTAAAAAAAAAAAAAAAAAAAAAAAAAAAAAAAAAAAAAAAAAAGGAAGCACTGAAGGTTGAACTCCCTAAAATCTCCCAAAAAGGAGATTACTGCATATAGAATTTTGTCTCACAAAGACAAAACTAAATAGTGATTTTTTGTTCGAATGTTTAGTCTGAGATTTCACATTAAAAATCCAGGGAGGCTAGAGGCAAATGCCTTGACCAATACAATTTTAATAATCTCATTCTTTGGGAGATTTTAATAATTTCAACCTTTGGGGAAGTTTACGTGATGGCTCAGTGATGGCAGCAGGAAAATAAACCTTCTGTTTCCTGTTAATTTATGCCCCCTTTACACCCTTCCTACAATCAATTTCAGTAGCCATCTGGGCATGCAAGGACGGTTCTTGTCTTAGTATGCTATTTGGGGGTTGAATAAAGGAAGAGGATGGGCCTACAGCTTATTTTCTCCGTGAATCTGTGAATTAGTTTTACTCAGTGAATCTCTTTGAATAGCTAGTGATGTCAGTCACTCTTGTAAAATACTTTTTCTCTTTCTACACTCTTCCAGATATGTTTAGACCATCTTGTCATGAACAGCTATAGTGTTATTAAATACTGAGTTCTGTGTGGTGACTGAAAGTAGAAATGAGCCTTTCTCACCAGATGAGGACTGCCTCCCGTGTAGTGGTTTTATGAACGTTGCCTACAGTAGTTTCTCATTTTAGGAGCTTGATTTTGAAAGGAAGGACTCATGATAAATCATAATAATTGCTGAAGTGCAAATACACCAGAAAATAACCAAAAAGCCACTTTTCTTTTCTTATGAAAGATGCATTTCAGCTTCTGATATTTCATCTTCGATATTTTCAGCTTTATTTAAGTAAGTTTCTGAGCTCTAAAACAGGGATCATGAGTATTGTCTCTGTTTAGCACTCCCTATTTTGTCATTGGTTGTGAAAATGCTGCTGTTATTTCTCTAGCAGAGAAGTTAAAATCGACATCACCTTACTGAAAATAAATTTTGCCTCTGTAGGATCATGATTTGGGAATATTCAACAGATAAAGCAAATGCGTGCCAAGGATGTTGCCAAGATGTCTACTGAGCTTTGAATAGCTGAAATGAACTTATTATTTTATTAATTACTATTGTTGACCCAGAGCACTGGATGATTTCCATTGCTAGAATCACCAAGGGGTAAGACTTGCTTTTGGATTTCCTTATTCCACTATTGCATTCCATATTACAGCCATACTTTCAAGGCATGGAGATACAAGGCTATAATACAGGGGAAGAAGGTTGAGATTGGGTCGTCTCTGCATGGCTAAGCCTGGAGGCTGCAGCTCCAGGCAGCTTCACACTGTTTGCAAATGGTATTTTGAGATGTTGGACTCCCAGCAGGGAGAGCACATGCGGCGGCGGCGGCACAGAAGGGTTTTGCCACAGGACAGTTAATGAACAAAACTGCCACCTGAGCCTTGTTCGCTCTAGATCCAAGGGCAGAGGAGAACATGAGGGGACTCACAGAGCCCAAAACCTGGTCTGTACAAAGCCTAAGGGGGAGTCTAAGAGGGTCCTCCAGTTCTTTCTGACACAAAAGTCAGAAAAAGGTGTCTCCTGTTTCCCTGAAATGTGGGCAAGGGTTGCTTTTCCGTACTGACAAAACATTTACAATGCTGAATGGTTTTGTATGGCAGGGCTGGTAAATGTGTTTTCTGGCACTGTTATTGCAGAGGTGGGAGTTTTCATACTCGGTTTTATCTGTGCCCACATTTGTGGCTTTGAAATGGGTACAATAAAACAAAATTGGACTCTAGCATGATCCTTCTGTGTCGGGTGATAAAAGCTAGGCCAATACAAAGCGTTGGCCTAGAAAAACAAGTTGGGGAAGTTGATAATCAAAACTGTAAGTTTTATATAAATAAATCTCCTTGGACTTTTAATACCAGATCAAGTGATTATTTTTGCACCTTGATAACTGTAAGGAATCAACTGTTTGCTTGCTCTTTTTTATCATCTCTAGAAACTCAGTGGATCACAAGACCCTGTACATAACTCAACCACAGCTTGATATCAAGCTAGTACAAACTCTGAGCTTAAAACAGTACATAGCAGAAGTAGCAAAGAGCAGGAAGAAAATATTTAAAGAAGGAAGAAAACTTTCTGTGGGACAAATGAAAGGCTCACCCTGATAGACATGCATGCAAGTGCAAGAAAGAGAGAGAAGTCTTTAAGCCAACTCCCTTCCACTCCTGCTCCCTACTCATAACAGGTATCACAGAGGTGTAAAGGGACGTGGAACAAGGAATATCAACTTGACAGATTGCAAAGAATTAGAGATGTTGGCTGCAAGTGGCAAAAGGGAACCAGCTTGCTCTCAGGTGACCCAGGAGTGCAGAAGCATGCAGTTGCTTTTGGCACTTTCGTTGCAGTCATCAATATGACTGAGTATGAAGCTGAAGTGTAACAGAAGGCTCAGCCTTTTTTCTTATTTTAATTTATATTAGTGAGATTACTCCAGATGCAGTAGAATCTGTTTCAGTCTGTTCATTTGTATCTTTCATTTTGATAGTAAAGATCATGACAAAAATAATTCATAGTTTATGAATATTGTTCCTGTTCATTTCTCACATAAATAAGCAATCCACAGTGTTTTTTTTTAACACTACCCTAAATATCATGTTTTTAAATGTAACGACTCTTTAACATATCTGTGTGGTTATGTTGCTATGTGACATACAATTAAGTTCCAGTTAACTACTTTAATAACTCCTATTCTAATAATAGAGTAGGAATTCTACTCTAATAATTCCATCTATGAGACAGATCCAAAATATTCTGCAGAATCAGCTGCAACGAAGAGCACTGGAGGTGTTTGTTCAGCACACGCCACAGCCATGGCTTGGACACGAAGGAGTTTGTGTTGAGCTGGAGTTTGTGTTCGTGCTGACGGGCTACCTGGCAGCAGGAGAGGGGCTGATCCCTAACCTGGCACTGCCTCCGAGGGCTCTGTGGACCATCGGGGGACTCTCTTTACAGAAAACTTGTTATAAAGCTAAAACTAATTGGTGTGTGCCTGCATGCTACAAGTAAGGGAATATTAGCCAGATTTTGTGAGTAGCTGGGAGAATACTGGTCTGATTTCTATTTTTGGGTGCTTAAAAATGAAACTAAAAAAGTGGTTGTTAAAGGGCGATGTATTTTTTTCAAAAATGTGATTAACTAGAGGTGCTGCAAGCCCTTTACAAACATACTGCAGTCCTTGCAGTCCTTACAGTAAATGTCCTCTGCTAATAATGTTCAGGCAGCTACTTTGTATAACATGCAATTAACTTCTCTCTGTTTTTAAAAAGTTACAAATAATACAGATCTTTTGACATCAGCAAGTACTTGAAAAACAGGATGTTAAAATAACAATTCTCCAGTGTATTTGATGCATTTAACCATAACATATGATATCAATCAGTTTATGTTTTACCTCCACATAACAGACAAAAAAAATCTCTGCAAAATATTTAAAATATTTGAAAATATTTGAAATATTTGAAAAAAAAAAGTAGATTCATTGACTATACTTGTAACACTGAAGCTAAAATGGACCAAGCTGTTTTTCTGGACACAACTAGCTAATGAAAAAATGCCCCTAGAATATCATGTAAGAATTGGAAAATGTAAACATAAGACTCTAACTGAATATTCTTGGAATTTTTTCCTAGTCAGAGGTGAGTAATTTTCTCCTGTATATTGTTTATTGGCATTTAAAAATCTTTGTCTATTGAGGAGACTTGAATGATTTTTTTTGTATACATTTTTATCTACACAGTGTTTAATTTGGGTGTTTATACCTAAAATTGCATGTTTATATGCGTATCGTGTAAAGTTGCATGTTTATATCTTATTGTGACTGCAGAAAATGTTTGTGTCAGGCAGACTTGGAAAAATTAAATATCTACCCATTGCATATGTGAAGTTGCTGCATCTGCAGCAACTTGACTCCTGAAGGGCTGCTCTCCTCATTTTGTTTAAACATTAACGCTAGTCTGTGGCTGCCTCATTTCACAAACGACTCCCTTTCTTGTTTCCTTCAGAATTATTTCCCTGTTCCTGCTAAATATAGAAAAAAAGGCCCCGGAACTGAGATTTTTTTCTAACACCTGTAAGATTTTTCTTTTAAAGCTAGAAATAATTTCTTTGCTCTTCTACAAAGTTGTTTGATTAACCATGTTCCTAGCACCCACTTCCTCATCTGACTCTCAAAGAGCTGCAGATGCCCAACTTTCTGCAGGAGTGGCCCTGCAGGAATAATGGGTTATGGCTCTTTCCACCGAGACTAGCTGAGATACTTAGCAGCAAATGGTCCTATCTACTTGTGCCTACTACACTACAGGCTGGATCTGAGGTGATAGGACAAGTAGGTGATTTAAGGCTTTTCTTTCATCCTCCATCCTAGCTGTGGGGCCAGCCAGTGCTTCCTTTGGAGCTAGAATGCCTCAGTTTCTCTCCAACTCTCTACAGAGAGCCCCATGGAGCAATTTCATCTGTCACAGAATACCTGGAACAGATGCCAGTGGTGCCTCCTTGCTGAACACACGCCTTCCTCTAGAGGCAATGAGGAAAGTGCCTAGAGGCAAACATGTGTCCGCTTAATCCTTCCATGCCACAATGAACTGCCATAATGAAGCAGAAAATCAAACTTGTCAAACCCGAATCAAGCCCAAGAAGCTTAAAACTGCTGTATGATAGTATTCCTCAGTGTGCTCATTATCAGTGGAAGAAGGAGCTTGAAAATCTGTCCGGAAGAGCAGGAGAAAAAGATGTGCAGAAACAGGTTAAAATTGCTCAGATGAATGAAAACAGTAAGAGTCAGGAGGGCAGGCACATCACTGCTATCACTGCTGCTCCTGCTGACCTCTGCACACAGGGACACAGCCCTCTGCCACGGAAAGCAGGTCCTGCATGTGCATTTCAGTATACTCACAAGGTGCTGCTTATGAATCCATAAGGCATTCAGCCCGGGGACAACCTTGCTGCTACAGATGAGCAGTTTATCTGTGGTGGGGTCACCACACATGTGCTATTCCTGGATATTTTAGTCTGTCTTCTCCTCTCATTTTTCAGCCTCTCCTTACATGATGGTATACCTAGTCTGAAGTATAAGACATTTAAGGCTCATATTTAGTAAAGCTTGTTTGCCAATCACTGACATTTATAAGACTAATGTTTGATCTCTCTGGAGCAGAAGAGTCCATATTCCAACCCCAAATGGTTACATCATCACTATAGTCATTTCAATAAAATCACTACAGCTGGTTCAATTTATAATGATAAACAGAAGGCTACAATAACAAATTAGAAAAAAAAAGTTATTAGGCACACCAGTGCAAACTGGTGCAATTATTTGTGTAACTATGATTTAAACCACTCTTGGCGGTAAAGTAGGTGTGGAAGTCATGCAGGAAAAAGTCTTTGGCCCATGCAGATTGCTTTGGCCATCCTTCCTGGCAGTACTACTTATGTACTTCTGGTAAAGGTGACTGAACTTGGTGAGTGAATTAAAGTATTCCCTTCACTAAAAGATGTTTGTGAACATCTTCACATTTCTATGAAATAGTGTAATGCCCATCAGTTACCTGTTGATACAGAGGCACAATATAGTGCGAAACAGACTACCACATGCTGACAAGAGGCTGATTAACCCCGCAGGATTTGAAACCACACTCTTGCTGGGTACACAGCTTAAGTGGCAACACAGTTTTGCTGAAAGCTGCTACCTGACCAGACAGAGCGAGATGGATTTCTTAGGAGGAAGAGACTCACGCTCATGGCTGTAGATAGGAAAAGGGTTAAGTCTCCTACACTCTCCCTCCTGTGGGCAAGTAAGTCTTTTCGCATAAGGTAAGGTGAAGTTGAGCAAAGGAAGAAGACTTTCCTTTCCGTGTGTGCCCCACACAGTGGTGCTAATAATTCCTGTAGTTATACTGGAGATATGAATGTAAAGAGCATGACACATGGGCAGCTCAGCTGTCTGTAAAAGATGATGGCTGTTACTTCATGGAAAGAGATAGGCAGACACCTAACCAAGAAAACACATCGCTGTGGTCAGAAAAACTAGTGTCATAAATTAAGACCACAAAGGATCATAATCCAATTAGAATTTTATTAATTGTAGCAAGTAGAATATGAGCAAAAGCAGCGCTGGACGGCAGGGGAGTCTGCGCTCCGCCAACTGCCGTGCTGAGCAGTTCAGACAGTCCCTTTTTATACATCTTTACTTCCGTGTTTGTGAGATAGTGGAGGTACTCTGCGCATGCTCCAGTTGTTGTGGGGTCGTTCTCTGCCTCCCGGTGGTCGTTAAGGCCGAAGTAAGAAGTCTTCCTCCCTTGTCCCATAGTTGACCCCTTAATCACATGTCCTTATATGGGGCTGTCTGTCACATTTCTGTTAGTTCCTCAACATCTGGTGGTTATCTTTGCTTGCACAAGCGGTATCTGGGTAAGCGATTTCACATCTTTTGTGGCCTTGCTTGCACAAGCGGTATCTGGGTAAGCGATTTCACATCTTTTGTGGCCTTACCTCTACATTGGGCTTAACATAAATCCTAATAAACAATACCATAGTCCATAATTTCTCACACTAGTGACAAGGAAATATGGCTATATTGAAAGAAAAAGAACACCGTCAGTCTCCTATATACATGCAGTAGTGTGCAGCAGGACCCAAATTCACATTTCTATAAAAAAAACAACATAGCTCTAACAGGGCCTGGCCATTTTTTCAAGCTCTATCCGCCCTTTTAAAATGGAAGCTCAGTAATACAGAAGTGCAGGTTGTGACTTCTTTGCCAAAAACGGCATGAGGCTGAAACAGCAGAGACAATCCATTGTTTTATGGACAACTGGCCATTTTAGAGGGAACAACGCTTGCTTCCTGTTTCTTTGAATGTGCCCTCTCAGAGGAGCAGCCTTTGTTACCAATTTTCTTTTGTAAGAGAGCAGTTTAAGCAAAGACAGCACTGTTCAGAGTGACTGATCTTTTAAATGCTAACTAATGAAGCTGCTGGATGTTTTTCAAACCTTATAAAGCTTTCTGAAAGGGGTGTTGTGAGGGATGCCTCCCTGGAAACACCTTCTGGCACATCCGTCTTCTTAGTGTACCGGATGGCTGAGGAGCCACTTGCAGGGAGAAGCACAAAGCCTGTCTTTCCTGACACGTGCTATTTATCCGTTATACTAAATCTCTAAATCTAGCTTAAAGCTCTCCATAAATGCCACCCAAGATCTCTGCTATCACATCAGTAAGGGCATTTGCTTTGCTACTTAACCCTATCTGCAGTGTCAGCAGTCAAGAAAGCTGTCAAAAGATGTGAGGACTCTCCAGCCAGAAACCTGGCTTAGCTATAGCAGAAAATAAACTGTTATGTCCACTGGGAAGAAGGGGAAGAAGGCAGGAGAAGGAGTGATTGTGAGTGAAGGGTGGGAAGGAGTGATTGTGAGTGAAGTTTCCTGTGACTGTGTTTGCAAGGCAATGACAGGAGCTTGCAAGGAAATGTAAGCTGAAGGACTGAGAAGGTAACACAGCACCAAGAAGGAAGGAGGGTAACGGGGTCCATCGCCACTGCAGCAAGAGGCCCTTGTTCACTGGGGTCTCACGGCCTTGCTGGATCAGCTTGAGCAGCTGAAGAAGTGTCTGATTCTTGGCTGGGAGCTTTTAGTCTTGGTGGGATGGAGGGGAGAATGCATGGCACAGGTGGCTGTATAAAAGTAAAGTAAATCTCTAGTGTTTAGGGTTACTGCGGTGGGAAAAACGACCTGTTCACTATTTTAAATCTGTCCAGGTCTTAAAGCTTTGCAGGAGGACCGACGGTGGACTGTAACTCTGTGGGATAAAAGAGACTCCTGCACACTGCAGGTGTGGTGCACTCCTGCACCACAGGCATAGGTGATCAGCACCTATGTGTCCTCCAGGGATTTGATATAGGGGACAGTCTGTGAGCTCTCTGCGTCCTGGGTTTGTACTGCTAATGCAGCCTGGATGTCTGGCCCTATGACACAGCAGAAGTGGGGACTGAACAGCTCACAGATGGGAAGGATGGGTCACTTCAAAGATGAATCCTTTTCCTTTTTTCCTCTTTTCCTTTTCCTTTTCTTTCTTTTTTCTTTTTTCTTTTTTCTTTTTTCTTTTTTCTTTTTTCTTTTTTCTTTTTTCTTTTTTCTTTTTTCTTTTTTCTTTTTTCTTTTTCTCCATGGGCCTAATGTAGGGAACAGAGTCACCATCGGCATTAACAAAAGTGCTTAGGAGCTGTTGACTCACTCACTTGGAAGAGGTAAGGAAACACTCTTGTTTTGGGTGCTTGCCATTGATACTTGCAAAGAGGAATCTTCTTCAGAAAGGCAGAATGGATCTAGTTCTGTGTGGACTTCTTTCTTCACATCAGAAAGGGGAGTTCCAGGAGGCAGTCTCAAATTTGATGCAACTAAAGGGCAAGGAAGATCCCAGCATAGGTTGCCCTAGGTTAGAGTCGGGTAAAGGTCTAGCCCTTAGAAGAAGTCTGTGGGACCCTGAAGAGTTTGCATAAATTTGGGAACATATGAGCTTGCATATATGGATGACTGGAATAAGTTCCCCCAAACAGAACTTCTGGGGTCCCTCCAGCCATATACTACAGTTTCCTATGCTTGTGCACTGGATGCTGCAGTAAAATAAGGATTTTAGAAGTGTGCACACATACATAAACAAATTGTGCAAACAGAGTTGTAGCCTACTGTTACAAACATATACCAAATGTCTGTGCTGCCCTTTACCTACAGACAAGGCTCATATAATGACTGACTGAATGGAAGCGGTAGAGGGATGATCCTTTGTCTGATCCTTTCAGGTCTGTTTCTACTGCTGTGCTCTTCACACTTAATTTACAAGTGGCTGAAAGCCAGTTTTCATGAGAACTTAGTCCCTTTGCAGACGTCCTCAATTATTTATGCCTTTCTTCAACAGTGAGCCTATTGTTCTTTCGCCTCATCTGCAATGAATCCTTGTTTCCGCTATGTGAGCTTTCTGTTATACAAGGATGCTCCAGTTTTCATAATAGCTGGTTTCAAACAAGCAAAAAGCTACAGTTTTTGTAGGTGATGACTTAGAGGCCCTTGGAACATGTGCAGCAGGCCGTGTGAAAAACCTCCCATGAGTGAAATTACAAGGGGGAAAAGAGTGATCCTGCCAGGCTGTGAACATACACTAACTATTATTTGGTGAAAACTATCCTTAAATTATGCTGTGATGCGGATCTCAGTTGTTTTAGGGGAAGAAATGTCATGTGGCACAATTGTACTCCCCATGTACTCCCACCTTTATCTGCCTTTTGTAGTGTCTTTCTTTCCTTTTTTATTTATTTTTTTCTCTTTCTATCTTTCTTCTATCTTCTATCTTCATGGACATTTATGGTGGGTACTGCTTAGGGGTGTCTCCTGAGGCTTTCATCTGATCCTGTTCTGCATGTGTTTCAGCACTCTCCTCAAATCCATTTTCAAAGTAAAATGTTTCTTTTAGCCTGACTTTCGGATGCCTGCAGCATATTCCAACTTCCCTCATTTTATTCTATCCTCTAAATAATTCTTTTATTCTGACTCCTTTCCTTTAAGAATTCTCTTGTTGCTTGTCTCTAGAGTGGTTTTGTTAGTTACTCATTAGCTTTTGCTGTGATTACTATAAAATTTCCTCCATGCATCTGAAATATGCCATCTTGGAGATTTCCTACTCTTTTAAGTGTTCTCCTACTTCTGCTTTTCAACCAATGATCCTTCCTTTTCCTTTCTTCCTCAGTTTAAAAATTGTGTGAGGAGAAGTTGAATGGGGCACACCTTTTCACATGAATGACTTAAAAACATATATATAAATAGAGAAATCAGATGCATGTCCTATTGGGCAATATTGAGAGTCACTTTAAATTTTTAAGCAAGGAATATTGATAAATAAGTCATAAGATGGGAACAGGAAGATACAAATGAGAATAAATAAGCATTATTCGAAAATGAAATCTGTCTTTTCCTCCACTTTATTAAATACTGTTTAATGACTAGTAATTGTCTAACTGTTTCTAACAATGTACTTATTTGATGGGATCTGCATTTTGATTGGAAGGAATACGCTGTATATGAGCCTTTTCTGCCATCAAATCAATACACAAAGCTTCAGGTATTGTCCTTTTCCCTGCAGTTCTTAAACGTATTATATACTATAATTTTAACTAGGGAAAACTGCAGAGAAAAATGATCTACTCTTGTTCGTAACCATCCAAAGCAGACAGAATTCTTGTCATATATAGATGTTTAACACACACACACACACATGTATTTTTTTCAGCTTAAAGGTAGCACATCTGTCTAAGAAGCAAAACTATTTTAATCTTGGTGTGGATAGCCTTCCATTTCACACAGTTTTCCATTTACTTGGCATGCAGAAGAGCAAAAGTGGGGTGTGTGAGTAAATGTATGTGTGAGTAGTGGCCTTCCTTCTTAAAGCATGAAATCACACACCCTTCCAGTAAGAAACTAACCTTAAATTCTGCTAGGATACTTGACTAAGGGCTTTGAGTAAGTATTTCCAAGGGTGGAGTACAAGGCCAAATGCTGTGTTTCTAGACAATATCTCACTTCAAGGTTTCCTTCCTGCTGTTTAAAGACAAAACAAAACAAAACAAAACCCTGAAAACTTTTAATCTTTTTTTTTCTTAAATTAGAGGTGTTCTATATGTATGAACTAGGCTAAGAGCATGAATCATGTTCTATGCCTTTCCATTTTCTACTACTTTCTAAAATTAGCCATGCTTGACAGTAAAACTACTTGTACTGGGCAATTTGACCATGGAAGTAAGATGGACTTTTAGGTAATTTTGATCTTCATGAAGGTTGGTTCACTGACTGTCTGGCTATAGGTATATAACATGTTGCTATCTAGCAAAGCTGTCTTTATTATTACATTTCTTACATTACATAGTCTTTACTAAATCTCTAGTCTTTACTAAATCTTTAATCTTGCATCTCACTAGCTGTTAGACTAGGGTTATTTAGCAATAAAAAGTGCTGTATTAAATTTGGTACTTTATTTACGTCACTTAGCCCTGTCAAAATTGTAACTTGAACTAAGTGTTTCTTTAAATATAAGATTTCATCTACTTTCCTGGTAAAAGTACTCTGCCAAAAGTTGTTCTTTAAGGCTGCAAAAGTACTGTTAGTGATGCTTTGAATGTCTGTGTCTGCCATTTGTGAAGACATTGTGAACTTGTTACTGTTCACAAAAAAAAAGGCTGAGAATTCTTTTTGCTATGATAAGCATAGCAAAAATGAAAAAAAATGAAAGCCTTATGTTAAACAGCTTGTAGCAAAATGGCATGACTGAAACACAGCAAAGAAGGAAGTGAAATAATAAGTTCTTCTTTTGCATCACTAGGCTTCAGTAGTTATAGGACTGTGATTTCTTCTTACTCATGGAGCAAAACTGTCTAAACAGGCTTCTTTACCTGTAACACTTGGTGCCTATTTGGATAAAAATGCTGATCCTTTAAAACTAAGATTAAAGACTTAACCACACTGAAAGAAGCCTGCATGAAAGCAATCCCATGATCTCTGTTAACCTAAGGCAGGTGAAAGAGGGAACCTGCTAAAGGAATTGCTGGCTAAGACCATAAGCTTTGAGATAACTGTTGCATCAGCTACCCCATTTCATGCATCTTATGTTAAGTAAACCTTTGTTTTAAAAAACGTACTTTAGTCTGGTCTGTTGTGAAGCTGAAGGGTTTTTTACTCAAAGCCCTAGTTAGTGAGAACAATGTAATAGGGCTTAACATTGTATAAGTCAGTGAAATATTAATCCCTTAAAATGAAAACAATCCCCCTGAAAAGTTGAACAAAAAAGGGGTGGGAAAGAAGACAATGTTGTATTCCTAGAATTTGCTATTAAGACATGGAAAAATACCATGCCCAGCACACTTGCTCTTCCAGAAATCTCCCTTTAGACAAAGATACAGGGAAAAAAAAAGTTGGCTGTTGAGCTAACTCATTGCTCAATCAATGTTTCAAAACTAGAACTGTTTCTTGCTATTTAGAGTGCTTCAGTTTTGGCTGGACACTTCTAGCTCTGGATAGAAACATTTTTTAAACTTGGTTCTGTGAAAATAAGCTTCTGCAATTATGTTGGTTGTATCTCTGCATCTCTTATTTTTTAAGACCAATTTAAACTATCAGTGAAATTCGGAACAGGAGCAATGAGTTTTTCAGACTAATTAGAAGTCAGAGGGAGGTAAGGCACTAATTAGTGTATCATCTCACTTAGCTTCATGTTAACTTGAGCTCTTTTCTATGCAGCCAGCCCACAAGCCAAGCAGAATAATCAGCAGGTATGTCAGTCAGAGCCACCCCTGGAATACTTGCCCTATAGAAGGGAAACTGGTGGGGAGGGAGCAGAAACCAAAAATCCTGATGGGCAATGGAAGAGTTAAGTGTTGAGATTATTGTGGTACAAGTAAGCAGGAGAATACAGGTAAGAAAGAAACCAAGGCCTGTTAACTCTGCTGTTTGAGAGACACTGTGTGATGTGTAACAGCACAATTTTGTGTGTAACAGCACAATTATAGATGGTTTTGCTTATTTCAGTTCAAACTCACTTCTTTGCTACTAAGAAAACACTGAACTTGGATTTGGAGCTGCTTTTGGCCAAGCTAAGACCTCACTAAATTACGAATTCCACAGCGAAGATGGTGAGCAATAGTGCCAGGAAGGAATATATTAGAAAACACTGAGTTGTGCCCGTGACATCTTATCAATTATCCTTTCTTTCCTAGGTTCTTTGGGACAGCACATGGTTTTGTATTGGTTGAGTTGTTGCTTGTGTGTTTGGAGTGTAGGGACTTGTGTGACAGGGAAAGATAGGCCTGAGGCTCTGGATCATCCTCACAGCTGCTGTGAATAGAGCTTAGTATTTTCTAAGACATACCTTGCTTCTGTGCATATTGAGATGCTTTTGCATTCTGGCAGCCACAAGAACTCAAGGTGTTAGGCTCTTCCTCTCAGGTATTTACGGATGCACTATGGACTATGAAAGATCCCTTGGTTGACTCATTTAAAACACTCTGCAGAATTTGAATCTGCAGAACTCTCACTCTGCAGAACTTGAATCTGAACATTTAAGTTCTGAATCTTCTGCAAAGAAAATTGCAGAATGTCTGATCCACTCTGTTGTTAGGTTATTGGCACTTCCAAGTTTACAAGTCACCTCGAACAGGCAGTCATACGTAGTCTGTCGATAGCTATGTATACAGCCAAATAAAATTGAGGGCTGGAATTCCATCTGGAAGCACCTCTGATTACAACAGCACATTGTGACATGTTTGTAGGTGGGCAGGGATTTGTGACTACCACTAATACTGAAATTCTTGACTATTTCCTAAAGTTTTACCTCTCTATTGAAGAAAGAAACAGTAGACTTCAGTAAGACCAGGAAGACTCTACTTACCAATGCTCACAATAAAAATCTTGCAATTCAGAATATTTGCTAAGGAGAAATTTCCAACACGATGCTACAGAAGCTACTCATCTGCTTCTTCTGAACACAGATTTATACATTAAACTTCCCTTCACTACTATAAGTGGTGACTGAGCTTGAAAGCTTGAAAGCAGATGCTTTAGAGAACAAAATGCTTCAAGTAGTGTGATTTATTAACACAGAAACATAGACCCCAGGAGGTTGCTTTTATTTTATAAAACTGTAGTTAAGACACTAAAACTCATATTATTATTAACAAGAGATTTCTTCCTGAATTCCATGAACAGAATTTGTTCATGCATCTTCATAGGCTGGTTGTTTTTGAAGAGGTATGTTTATTTCCTACTTAGTCACCTAAAATCTGCATCATTTATTTTTGATCTTTAGGCTCATGTTCCTGGCTGGCTGGGAATTTTTCAGCCCTGATCCTTATCTCACCTGTAATAGTAAAACATAGGAGGAAGTCAATGGATGGAAGAATTAATTAGATGGATCAAATACAATGTTCATGACTGTACGTAAGAGATGTTGCTTTAGGCATTTGGTACCTGTATCGTAGCCAGCAGAATAAGCAGGTCAATGGCAGACCAGACCAGCAAAACACAAAAAGACAGTCAAAGCAGAACTGCACTTCTCATCCATACTGTGAAAGTAAAGCAATGTTATCTCTAAAAACCATTTCATATGCCAGCAAACATATACCACTGTGGTCAAAACCCACAGACACACTTGGAACAACACTGTGCAGCAGAAAAGGTGCCAAAGGAAATCAAGCATAATGAATATTGAAAGCTCTGACATCTCTAGCTGCTGGTGTGCCCACCAAAGAAGCCACAAGAGCTGAGTTCTACTATGCTGAATTGATGGAAGATTTCATCACTACATTCAGCGGGAAGAAAGAATAATACTGCTTGCAGTCTGAGCTCCTCTGATTTTTCTGAAAGGTTGGTCAGTAGTGTTCAGGTGCTAAAAGCAGATAGGAGAAGGATTCAGAGAGGAATCTGAGACTGCAGTTAGAGCTAAAAAAGTTAAAACTTTATAGCATTTATGGTAAAACTTCTGCCCACAATGTACTTCATTATGAGCAAACGCAGTTAAGTTTATCATCCCATCTTGCTAACTGTCAATAAGATTAGTCATGGATTTGGACTTCCCTCTGGATTTGGATTACATCCGTGTATCACCCCTCTCCCCTCCCTTTAGAAAGCAGATGCTCTATGTGATCTTACTGCTGTACCCTTCAAAACTTCAAAGCTTTGAACTATGAATTTTTCAGTCTACTTGATTTTTAAATGTTAAAAAAAATCAGGAAATAGTCCTAAAAAGCTGTTATTTCTGATCTTTTGATGGGAAATAAGAAAGTGGGAAAGCTGTTTGTTATCTAACACTTCCTCTTTGTTTGTCAGCGGGGTCAGTGTTGATCCACTATGGAATACTTATTTCGAGAGCTGAGTTTTTTGCAAAATACAACTAATTTCAAAATGTTAAGAATTTATTGCTTCTGTACGGTCTAATATCTTACTTGATTTTTCAAGAAATGGTAGTTTTCTTTATGAAACTTATAACTCAAAAATACAGAAATTCAATTTACAGGCAGCTTGGGAGAATATGATGCTGCACGTTGCACTTTAAGCCAAACAGCTCCAAAATGCCAAGAATCCTGGTGACCTCAAGCCTTCAAGTTCGGATCGTATCTAATTGTACAGTAAGATTTTTTTTCAAAATTTTATTTTCATATTGTCTTTTTTGTTGTTGTTGAAAGTGGAGGATGAATCTGCAGCTGTATAAAGCAAATCATGGCACCGTGCCCCAGTCCTACATTGCAACACCAATCTTAAATTTACTCCTTTTGCCATCCGATTTATGTCATATTGAGCACAGGCATGGTAGCTAGCTCAGAACTGCTTTGCCCCAGCAATTTAACTTCTAAAACAACTGTGGGATCCAGTATATTTTTTCTCCCCTCAAAGCCAATTAAATATTTCTTTTTTCTCGGGGTAGACTGCTTATAATCTAGCCCAGGAATGGGGGAATAAATAACCTGAAAGGTAGGTAGGATTTATGAGTATAGGATTTCATAATTATAACTGTAGTTATGAAAACTACGGTTTTCATAGCCTGTAGCCACATGATTTTTCAAAATGTGTTTGACTAACCCAAGTTTAAGATACCTGTTCATCTTTTTAAAAACAAAATAATCAAAAATATATCCCAAAGCTATAAAAGTTAACATGAGTCCCCTGCCTCAAACTAATAAGGTATCTATATCACACTTTTAATGATTTTTTTTTCTCAGAAACATGTATATTGCTTTCTAGTCCTGAGATATTAGGAGAATTTATATGCTGCACGCCAGTGGCTGAAACAAACTGCAGCACACTAATGGAAAGACACATGGCTCTGATCAGCCAAAATGAAACTGTATTCATGAAATATGTAACCCTCCTAAGCATGCTGTCCCCAGCAGCAAAGTAATATAATAATGGGGCTAAACATCCTTGCCAGCTTTGCCATCTATGAGTGAGTGTGGCCTGAACCATGACAGTTTTCCTCATTGTTAAGAAAGCTCAAAACACTTCTGAAGAAATATTTTCCTTTATGAAAACTAGTGTTCTCTCATTACATTCTGTGGAGAAAAAAATCACTTTAAGCATACTTTTTCCATGGATAAAATCTTTAATAAATCTTATTTTGGAGTCAAAGTGGCAACCTGCACCCATCTGAAATTTGGGGCACAGATTTTGAGATATATTTTTATCTCCTTATGTCCTTTCTCTTAACCATTTTCTGCAGGGCTCACTTCCCAGAGGTATTATGCCTCTTGCCTTTTTTTCTAATTCTGTTGCACCATGTAGAACAGAAATAACTTTTTTTTTCTCCCCAGCTAGAATAAAAATAGCTTTTCAATTGTCCCAGCTGTTGTTGTCTTGTCTTTTGCAGTGCATGAGAGATGGAGAGAAGTTGTGACATCTGCTAGGTTTTAAAGCCATGCCCTGAACTGATTCCTTCCTACTTGTGAACAGATGGGAGGTAGTCTGTGCCCAGACCTCTGGGAGAAAGATTCATGCAAATTGCCTCATCTTGGTCTGCTTCCTTTAAAACGATAACCTAATCACTCTTTGTGGACAATTTGCATAGAGTCTAAAAATCATATTCCCTGAGAGTAATGAGGCAGATTGCTCATCTCCAAGGGCCGTTCTGATTTGCAGAATGAATAGTTGACCTGAAAACAACTGTTCATCCTGTAGGAAATACTAAGGTTATCATCAGAAGTGGAAGAATGTTATCTTGTTAAATATTTAAGCATTATGAGCTCAAGCTTTGCTTGGGTGAGTAACAGTTAAGAAAAGATCCTGCTGTTGGTAGGTTGCTGCCTCTCTGCAGGCAGCTGTTAGGAGATGGGAAATAACCATAAATCTCTAAAAAGCGAAGAAGTTCAAAGCAAAGGTGTCACGCTCCCTGGAGACTGCTCGTCACTGTGTGTGACACGGCCTGCAGGAGCTGTGGTTCCTGTGGGGACAGGCTTCAGCTACAAGGTCCTGGTGACACCAGCACCTTTGACACCCGAGGCAAGGGCTGGGTCAGCGAGCAAGAGGAGGTGATGATGAAGTTAAGCAGTGACGTGATGAATGATGCATCGCCTGCCTCCTGCCATTTGGAGGATGTTTCTGTTAATGTGGCACTGCAACAAGGCATCGTGCATTGTAAAACAACGCCATGGTCTTTAATGTCAGATAGGGAAAACATGGTTATCATACAAAAGGTTCATTTTAGGGTCTGGTTACAGAAGATTAGAGAAAGGGAGAAGATAACCTTAGACACCTGTATTATGCACACATAATGTGTATTATATAAAAGTAGGTTCTGTTAAAAGAAACCAGCTGGTGATCTTTAAATCCATGGTGAATAAGTATGCTGTAGGGACATGAGCTCTTATGAAATAATTTTTCAGAGAATCCAGCTGTTTTGCATATTCTAACACACAATTCAAGCAAAATAGGCATTCTCTTGCAATTGTGACAATGCAAAAAACAATTGATTTCAGGCCATGAAATATATTATTTTTTTCTAAAAACAGGCTGTGAGGTTATTCAGCTAGTTGAGGGCTTCATCCCAAAACCATCAAGCACAGCAGAACATCGCTAACTGACTACAATGTGTGAAGGCCACAGAACATAAAAGATTTATTATGAAAATGTACATGAGTAAGGGACTGCTTATAATTATCCCTTTGACAATTGAAATTACATCTATCTGGTCTTCTCTTACAGAAGACAAGGAAAAATATTAAAACAATTTATATGAAAACACAAGATCCCTAAAGTTCCTTCTTCCTTACTTTTGGAAGTCTTTCCTGTGCATTGTTATCATAGTTAACACTGTAGCTTCTTTAGAAGTATATTTGAGAAGGTAGATTTTTATTCTATTTAAAATTTGCTTTCAGTTACCTTAAGACTGCTAATTCAGATAGCACAAAAAAAAAAAAAAACATGGTGAGGAAGCTGACAAGGAGGTTTACAATGTGACTCTGTTTCAGATTATTCAGAGGAATTAAATATTTTCTCAGTCGCATCAGTGAGACTCTGTACATGTTTACATTGGGCACAACCACATGCTATATATATATGGGTATATATATGGATGGATATCAGGGTCAATTCTCTGTGGTATTAATTTAAGATAGTTTTGGTTGTGTTTGAATTTAAAAAAACAGTAGAATGTGGTAACGCACATGTGCATACATATACACTGCACACATACAAATTATATCTTGAAAAACGCTAGCTCAGATTTTGAGGTAGATCCTGCTTTCACTGAAGGTGTTAGCAGGAATTTTTCTATTGATTTCTGCAGAACTAGAGCTGAATCTATTTAAACGTTAACTGTGTGACAAATACTTGTTATAAAAAGGTATGTGGGAATCTATATGCGTAGGAAAGGCAGAAAGGTTAACCAGTTTAGAGGAGTAAACAAGTCTGATTTTAATTATCAGTGTGTTGAGCTGTGGGTGGATTTTTTGGTCTTGCATTCCTTCTTTCTCTTCAGGCATTAGCCAAACTTCAAAGAGGCTATTGTCTTCATCTATTTGTGATTCAGTTGCTGACGGAAGGAGTGCTGTATTTCTCTATTTCTGTACTTATTTACACTCTGCAAAAGCATATTTTTGTCTTAGCCTTGGCATGCCAGGTCAGTAAAGTAGGAATTTCAGGGGCTGCCTGGAGGTGGAAATGGTAATGACCAATCACCGTCCCATGTCCTTCCACTTGCTCTGGCAGCTGAAGAGCACACTTAGTACTGCACTAGCACTGGCAGCTTTCACAGAGGCTGAAACTCTCCCCAAAACACCTCCCTCCCCACCAGTGTTGCTTACTGCACTAAAAGTCTCTGTGATGGTAAAACCTTTACAGAGGAGGACAGATTTCCCCTCTTGTTAAACATCTTGCCGCGTATTCCAGAATAACCTAGAATAACCTAAAGAGAAAGGTGAATGTCTGGAAAATCAAGTTTGTGATTTAGGGGCTGGTTCTTTAAGAAGTCCTGAATGCTGGCCTGTATGGGCTGCTAGGTAATGCAAAAGTGCCAGGGGCGCTGAGGAGAGGTTCTTCATGATCCATTTTAAAGTGTTACACAGTTCAGTCCTACTTCATATTGAGCTCAGCTCAGCTCAACGAAGCAAGTCTTTATTTTTGCTTTTTCCTACTTTTTAACACATATTTAGCTGTGACAGAACTATAAAATTTCCCTTGTGTAATCTGAAGGCTGTTTGAGTGGAAGAGAATTATCTTCACAGCAAAGGCTTCTAAACAAAGATATTTGTGTATGGCTCTAAATACTTCTTTTGCTCTGTGTATGGAAGCTGGTGTCTCATTCCTTTCCACCCACTTCTGTATGTGGAGTGGTATCTAGCTAAGACAAAGCCCCTTGCAAGCAACATACCCCTCTAGTTCAATAGCAAGCTTTTGCAGGACCTCAATATGTTTTACACAATAATAATCTTGCCTTGCAAATCATTTTCTCTTTATAGGGAAAATTATTCCTTTTGAATTTTAAAATTCCTTTCTATAAAGAGAAAATTTCTCTTTATAGAAAAAATCTCTCTCCTTATAGATGTTTCTCCATAATATCTGGTGGATACATATATGGGAGGAAAATGGGGGTGCTCCCTGCAGAAAGTAATTTCAAATCTGCAGTGTGCTGCCAAGACCAGACTGCCATGCTGTTCTTGAAAGAGAAGACTAGCTAAATATGAAGCAGTCTCTTCTGCAAGACACAGATGGGTCCAATACTGGGAACTTATGTTTAGATCAGCGATAGGGACATCAAAAGAAGGCTTGGAGGTTAATGGATGACTTAAGTTTTCACTTGTATGCACTAATTTCTGCTCTATTTTTGGACTATAATTTTTAATTTAAATAAAACATTTTTCCATTTGAACTGTTGTGGATACTCCACATACTAAGAAAGGGGTAATCAGTTGAAAATCATCCACACCAAACAAGCATGTATACACAATATCATAATGATTTAAAAAAAAAATCTAGTAAAGAAGGGGGAGACATTCTATATCAATCCCATAAAAACAGTAAAAATACATTAGCTTAAATGAACTCGGTAAAGAATTGGTGCTGAGTATCTGAAATAAAGTTTTAATTTAACATGGGAGTGAGATATGATGGGAAAAATAGTTTCTGCTTGTCCTAGTGCGGAACCTTTGCAAGTTAACTACCTGTTAATTAACAGTATCAAGCCCATCTGAAAACTCCTTGTTTACCTTTAGAATTACTCTGTTTTTTAAAAATTAATTATTGGATTGTAAACAAGCAAATCCTGTCCCTGGAAAAGTCTCAGTTCTCCCTGACTTAGGTCAGTCCAAGAATTGTTCCTAAACAGTTGAGAATTTGTGACAGAAAGCTCAGAGAGGTGTAATAAGCTGAAAAGTACTTTGCAAAAGTGTGCAGTAACAATTTCTCACTAATTTCAATTTATATACAAATCAAGAATAGCTGAGAAATAATTCTGTTTTGGAGCAGGGATAAAGTAAAAGCCTCTCAAATTACTATTTTCCCCTGTGATTCTACTATTAAAATTTCACTCTATACTCTCTTTTATTTTTCAAATGAAAGCTTCACATTCATTAGAAATTGATCTCCCTGTTAAATTATAAAAACCCCAAACTCCATTTTATGTAAGAAGCTTGGGGGGTTTTAATTCTGCCAAGCCTTTGAGGAAAATGACATGATGCACTACAGCAGTTCCTGCACACTTCGTGTGAATTCCAGATTAAAAGGAAAGTATGTTGATTTGCTTTCTAACAACATCTGAAAGAAAATATGTATTGGCATTCCTGCTGGAGCATAGGAACATTTCAACAAAGCTGTTTTCCAAAGAAAGCAGCAATCCTGAAGTTATCCTGTTGAGGGCAATGGGTAGGAAAGGGAAGAGAGCAGAGGAAAATTCCTGAGTAATCCTAGGACTGAGAAGTCCTTAACAAACCTGCCAATGTCTTGTTTAAGTTAGCAAGTCACCAAGAATAAAAAGCAGCAGCCTAGGATTCTGCTGACTTTCTGTGAGCAGTGTGGTAGTTTTGTTCTCTTATGAATTGATTCTGTATTTAATTTTCTACCACTAAACAAAAAACAGTTCAAGTAAGCCACAGGCAATCTGCAGTAAAGCTTTTGTAAGATTAAAATCTTCAACAATTTTCATCAGGGAGTGCCTCATAAGGATAGAATAAATTAACATAACCAATATTTATATATTGATTTAGATTAGAGAGTGATAAGAATTCTGCTTGAAAGAGGATGCAAATTAAAACATGCAAGTCACTGCTGGAGCTGTAAACTGCTAAAAACATTGGTATGGTGCAGTAAAAGAGTATTCTTACAGGATATTCTTCTAATACCACAAGATCCTTGTACACCCCGAAGATGGGAAACATTTCACATACATATGTCAGTGCAATTCTGTTGTCTTCAGTTCTTTCTACAGTCTGCAAACATACAAAAAAATCTTAAAGGTTTCAGTGATATTCTTCCCTACCAGCCGCTGGAGAGGTACAAAATGTGCAAGGAAGACCTCTGTAATCTCAGAGGAGAGAAAGTCTTGGAAATAATAAGTCTGAGCTTCATTTGTCAAAAGCATAGCCTTTCTAAAAGCTACTGCCTTTCTAATTCACAGAAGTGGACTCTGAGCAGCTGTAGTCTGCATGACAGAGAGGCTGTGAAGACACTGCAGAGGCCACTACACTCTCTGACCTGCTGATATATTTGGGACATCCCAAGTCTTTATCTGAGCCTGATATTTTAGCTCCGAGTTCATAAGCTGACTAGATTCTTTCACCCTGGTTACTGCTTTGTGCACAGGCAAGACAAGTTTAGCTCATGTATATGTGAATATAAAATATCAACTCGGTGTTCTATCACTCACCACCTTTTAATTTGGCATATGACATTTCTAATAATTTATAATTAAGAAATAGTATCCTAGATCCTAACAGTGATTAGTCTTTGGAACAATAGGGAAAATCCTGATTAAAACTTTTTCTTTGGACTACATACGGTGTTTATCACATAACAGCAATAAATGGCCATACCCATGATCTAAATTATCATACCTATGTTCTAAAATGATCATTTTCATATTAACCTGGACAGGCAGCTCAGACAAGCGAAATCCACAGAAGGATTCATGCTAATCTGCTATCATAACAAATTGTATTTTCAGCTGGGATGGGGATGGGTAGGGTTGCTTCAGATTTTCAGACTGTATTTGCATAAAGGTGAAGTTTGATTATAAATTTCAGAAAAGTCTAACCTGAATTTTCCTCTTGTATAATCAATTAGCTTTTGCAGATATGGGGGTAGACCTATTAATTTTGTAAACTGAGGAGCCCTATATTAAATCAGAGTTTGTGACTAATGGTACATTTAATATTCAAAGTTGCAGAAAATCATTGAAGCTTCATGAAACAGCAGGAATAAATTGTGACGGTATAAATTGTGTGTGTTGGCCAAAAATCTGTTCAAATGTATTTTAACTTCTTCTTCTGTGGTGTCTTCTGTGTCTTCTGTGGTGAACTGACTTCTCTATAAACCCAGTGAACTCAAAGGAAGGCTAAAATGGGGCCTTCCTTTTTGGGGTCTAATGTCCTGTTCACTAACCAGCAACAGTGCAGATACTTAAGCAGTGGAACTGGAGTTCAGTTTCTGAAGACGAGTCCCCTCTATTCCATCTGTAGTACTGGGATACTCTAGTACTGGGCAGTCACTCTGCCCTTCCCCAACGTGACTAAGCCACAACCAGAGGTCACGCTAACCAAGTTAACATGAAGGAGACAGAAATAATGGGCAATATGTTCAGTGTGTAACACCTAAGCCCTTGGGAAAGTCACTTGCTTCGCTTCATGCTTCAGATCGCTGCCTGTAGCTGTTGGTGAAGAAACGACCCCCAGCGCGTGTTCCCCACTGACGGCTTGGAAACCAGCACTCTTCTGGGGAGAGCTCCTGCCCACATCCTCCACCATCCTGCTGGAAATAAAGTGGCGTTCTGCTTTGTAAACACTCTGTACAAAGGAATCGTTCTCATGGGAAAAGGTCAAATCGGGCAGGCTGTGTGACAAGCGGCCTGCTGGAGGTTATGGGAAATCTGGCTCTTACGGAGCCTGTAATATGTGACTACGGTTTTAGAGGGAGCCCCGTGCTGCTGCAGAGCTAACATCGCTCTGATGGCTTTGAGGGAGTAGAACCAATTCCCATCAGATAAAACCTTCATTTTCCATAGTGTGGTGTCTGCTTTAAACGGATATGTTTAAAGTCCTTTAAGATAAATGTTTAAGTCCTTTAAACAAATGGACTACTTTGTATTTTGCTGTTTGCTGGGTGTTCAATCTCTGTGTTTCAAAGGCCAGCTCTTCCCTGTCTCTGCCCATTATAACCCTTGTGTTCTCCCCAAAAAGAGCTGCTTGGTAGTCGGACTTTCTCCTGTGGCATTAATCTTCAAAGAAATGCCACAAGGTTCAGAGATCAGTGTCTATGCAATAACTCATGTAGCTCAAGGTGGTGTTTGAAGTCAAGTGAAAATGAACATGCAGGGAAAACAGAGAAAGTAGAATTCTTTCAGGGAGGATTTTCCTGTTTAAAACTGGGAACTGAAAAATGAGAGGCCTCGTTGAGAGAGGCCCTTTGCTGTGCTGGTGAAAATATAAGCCTCAATCACTGCTTAAGATTAAAGTAGGCTGAGTCTTTCCAGCTCAGCTGTCTCTCACCAGAAAAATTACAACAAATAAATTAACGGTATCTGATTTTAAGTTTCCATTTTTTCATTTTTTTTCCACATCTTTTCTTTCTATTACCTTCCTTCATCTTCTATCTTCTGGTCCCTCAAAACTATCTGCCTGCTTACTATTCCTTTGAAATGTATGCATGTTGGCAGGAGGAGGGAGGAGTGTGTGTCAGATCTATCTTATTCCATGCAGCTCAGGTACCTAAGCAACATTTTCTGTAATGGATATGGAGTTCAAAGGTGATGAGCACAAACACGGGGAGAGACCCAGAATCCACCTTAGGAAACGCAGGAGCAAAAGAACAGTTTAGCAGCACAGGTTAAATTTTCTGAGTGAAATTTCAGGTATATTAATATAATGTAAAAGCTACTCTGCCATAAATGATGCTAAGGTAACAGAATGAACTCATGAAAAGCCTTATTCCTTCCCCATAAAATCAAAATATTAGAGTAGATATGACCAAATAACTCTAAGTAAATATTCTTGCTAACAAAATAACATGAATTTGTACAGGCAACTAATTTCAAAGGAAAAAAATATGTGATTTTTTTAAAAAAACCTTAACTATATTATTTCAAGCAACAATGCTAGATTTTACTGCAACTCAGAAACTGAATCTATAGTAATGGAGTCAATAGAATATACTGTATAAAATCTAGGCAATCTAAACAAAATAATAAATTTTGCAACTTGAAAAGGGTCTATAAAACCAGGGGAAATAAAAGTCTCATTAATTATAGAAATTAAATAGGCCAAATACAACAAGGCAATAGAGAAAATGAACTTCTTTTATTTAGTGGACTTCATATAAAGTCTTGCTTAAGGTAAAAAAAATATTTGCTTGAAACTCACTGGCTTTTGACCAAGCCCATTATAAAAAAGTTCTATTTGTCATTCTCTCTGAATGCTGATGTTTTTAAACAATAATGAAGAAAGCCAAATTTTATGTGGTTGTCCTAAATTCCCTAAGAAAAAAAAAAACACATAAAAATTCACAAATTGCAGGCATGCTCTTAACTCTTTCTGTGCCTATTAGCAAAACATTCAGCATATGTGGACATGTGGATTTTACTGTTTTGTCAGAGCCAAGTGCATCGTGTGGTGGCAGAATTGTGAGGCTACCGAGTCATGATGCAGGAGGGTGCATCCTCTGCTTGGTTCTAAGTGGTGCCACAGTGGTGCCTCTTCGTGAATAACAAGTACAGCAGCCTGCACCTCGGTACTTACTTGGTTTAAGTGGTAATAAAACTTCTGGGGACTCCAGCATGAGACTGCCAAACATGGTACACCGGGGAGGTGAGTCTGTTACAGAGTCAGTGACCTCCAGGTCTGTAGTACTTGTTTTGTATATAGGCGTGTGCTTTTGTTATGCAAAAGATCCTCCTTCTGTTGACTATGCTGGCAAAAAGAATGGGTGCTTTCCACTTTAAAAAATATGGATCACTTGTGTATGTTTGATACAGCTATGAACAAGGCAAAGACTGAAATCAACCTAGCAATATTCTGCCAGTGCTTTCATATCAAGTCAAAATTCCTTCTTCATACTTGTTACTGAAAAATATTCTGCCGTATGATTTTTAGAAGTTACGAAGAGGTGATTGGTTCCTATGAGGCAATGCTGACTTCCAACTTATTCACTACTATAAAGAATGTGGTGTATATAAAGTGAAACACAACTATAGAAAAATGCTTAAATGAAATAATAAGTATAACCCTTCATTATCTCAAATTATACTAAATGTTTATTTACAGTCTTATTTGAAAGGAGCATTATACCAAGTCTTTAATTCTTAAAAAAGAAAATGTTAATTTTTAAGATCCAACCAAGCTCTTAATTGTTTAAGAAACATAGTAGAGGGAAAAGGGACTTCACAAAGAAAATATTCACAGTTCCTTCAGCTGAATAAACATTGAGTCTTTTGTTTTCTTGCTGTTTTGGAAAATTTTCTATGAGATACTTCAAAGAGATGGATCTGCTCCAAAATGAATTCCTCAGCTTGTGTTATTCATGTGCCTATTCCATGATCAAAACCCAAGCATCCACAAACACATGGCAAAATACGTTATTGTCATATGGCTGCATATATACTCCCCAGGCCCGGGTTCCTGATATAGTTGTGTATGCCGACTGTATTGCCAAGTGCCTGAATTTGGTTATATGATTAGGGAGATGCAAGAATAATGTGATGGGGAAGGAGAGTGGCAGGGATTAGCATGTAAGAAATATCTGCATATCCCAATTCTGGCTGTCTGAAAACAGATGAATAATCTTTAGAAAAAAAAAAGCGAGAGGCCAAGGAACAGGCTCTGCCCCACTACATGTGGACATTGGTTGGCCATTGTCCATTATAGTATTTCTTAACATATTGTTTTTTTTAAGCATGTTAGATGATCATAATATTTATGCTAAAGTTTTTTTTTCTCTATTATTATATGTAATTGAATCCATCATTCACATTTATTCACATCATTCACAATTGTGTATAATTTATCTGATAAAAGCATAACAATTTATGATATATCCTTAAAAAAGTATATTAGAAAAAATAGATATTTGCATCGTTTTCAGCAGCAATATAGAATAAAATGAACACGATGACAGAACAAGAAAGCAACAGAAAGAGATTACATAGATAAGAGAGATGTATTCAGGACATTTATAGAACTAGATGAGCCATTACAAATTGTTAGGCACAACCTGGGAAAGACAGAAAGGGGTACCAGTCCACTCCAGATGGACAAACTACTTTTGAGAAGACAGGAATTACCTTGGGATTTACAGACTAATCAGCTTACATAGAATCACCGAATCACAGAATCTTAAAAGTTGGAAGGGACCTCTAGAGATCATCTAGTCCAACTTTCCTGCTCCAGCAGGCACACCCAGAGCACGGGGCACAGGGCGGCATCCAGGAGGGTTGGGAAGATCTCCAGAGGAAACTCCACAGCCTCCCTGGGCAGCCTGTGCCAGGGCTCTGTCACCCTCACAGGGAAGAAGTTCTTACTCACCTGGAGATGGAATCTCCTATGTTTCACCTTGCACCCATTGCCCCTTGTCCTATCACTGGCCACCACTGAAAAAAGTTTGGTCCCCTCCTCCCTTCCTCAACTTATACATGTTAATAAGATCCCCTCTCGGCCTTCTCTTCTCCAAGCTGAACAGGCCCACTTCACACAGTCTCTCCTCATAGGAGAGATGTTCCAGTCCCTTAATCATCTTAGTTGCTCTCCGCTGGACCCTCTTTAGGAGCTCCACATCCCTCTTATACTGGGGAGCCCAGAACTGCCCCCAATACTCCAGGTTTGGCCTCCCCAGAGCTGAGCAGAGGGGCAGGATCCCCTCCCTCCACCTGCTGCCAACATCCTCCTCATGCAGCCAGGAGCCCATTGGCCTTCTTGGCCACGAGGGCACTGCTGCCTCATGGCTAACTTGGTGTCAACCAGGACTCCCAGGTCCCTCTCCGTGGAGCTGCTCTCCAGCAGGTCGACCCCTAATCTGTCCTGGTGCCTGGGGTTATTCCTCCCCAGGTGCCAGGATCCTGCACTTGTCCTTGTTGAACCTCATGAGGTTCCTCTCTGCCCAACTCTCCAGCCTGTCCTGGTCCCTCTGGATTGCAGCACAGCCCTCTGGAGTGTCGGCCACTCCACCCAGTTTGGGATTGTCTGCAAACCTGCTCAGGATGCCTTCTGTGCGCTCATCCGGGTCATCGATGAACAAGCTGAACAGCACCAGGTCCAGTACTGACCCCTGGGGGACACCACTGGCTACAGGCCTCCAACTGGGCTTGGCCCCATTTATCACCACCCTCTGAGCTCTGCCATCCAGCCAGCCCTCGATCCACCTCACCGTGCACTCGTCCAGACCACTCTCCCGAAGCTTCCGTATGAGGATATCATGGGAGACGGTGTCGAAAGCCTTGCTTAAGTCCAGGTAGACAACATCCACAGCTCTCTCCTCGTCCAGCCGGCCAGTCATCCCATCCTAGAAGGCTGTCAGGTTCATCAAACATGACTTCCCCTTGGTGAATCCATGCTGGCTACTCCTCAACACCTCCTCCTCCTTCATATGCCTAGAGATGCTCTCTAGGATGAACTGCTCCATCACCAGTAAGGAGTCTCTGAGATATTAAGTCCTCCAGACTTCTTGCATTTTTGTTACTTAAAAGTGACTGAACATCTAAGGAGTTCCTGAAAATAGTTTAGCTATGTGTTCACATGGCATTGCTGATAAACTAGTAAATCTTGCTGAGCCTAAACAAACTCTTCAATACACTAGTATTTGTCTCAACTGAATTCCTCAGTGGACTGATATTTACAGAATTCAGATACAAAAGGTTAAATGCACATTCTTCTCTGTCACCTTGGCCCATGTTGCTAGACCTTTTGTCTTTTGAATACATATCACTACCTCCAGAAATATATATAATATGATATGATATGATATATGATATGACATAATGTAATGTAATATAATATAAAATATATATTACAATAATCTTGATGGAAATAGATTTTCATTTAAACATTTGGAGTATAAGTATCTTTATTCCACAATTCTATTCTGCTCTTTTGCTCTTTCACTGAAGGTATAGTTCATCATTATGTAACAGAATTTATTTTCTGTATTGTTAATTATGGAAATTTTCTTTTTTGGCTGCATGAAGAGAACTGCTTTGGACAGACTCAAATTACTCTCATCTTGTTTTCTGCCAGATCCATTATTTACAATGCTACCAATATTTTCTCATTAAACTTTTCAGCAGTAACTAGAAAATCCATTTTATTACTGGTAAGAAATTTATTAACAAAGACTGCAGAAGATATATCTCTGAACCCTAACAGAAATACTCTCAATGGTCTATTGTTTCTCATTTACAATAAAGTTATTAATAAAGTATGTTCTATCTATTTTTTATGCTGCATTAGTTATTTTTTGAACTGTTTCGCAATATTAGGTTGAACAGCATTAAAAATTTGAAGTATCAGCATCAAGAGTTTTAAGCATATTCTGTCAACTTACTCAGCAGCCAAACCAAGGATTTGTCAAACAAACTTCATTTCTTATGTTTAAGGACTTATGTTTTACGGAAAAAAAAATCCTTCTAATTTCACACTTGATGCTGAGTAAGATATAGAAGACAGCGGTATAGGCAAGGTTTTTGAGTGAAGGTGAAAGTGGCAAATGATGGAGAAACCCAGAGAAAAAGAATGAGGAATGCTACAAGGGGCTTCTAGTTAGGGGATTTATGGGAGTACATGGAGGAGATTAGGGCATCCCTAACTCTTTGCTGGAATGAACAGCTCTAACTCCTTAGAAGTCCTCTTTGCCACATTAGAGAGGGGAAAAATAATTATATATATATAGATACACGCCTGTCCCCATTTCTTCATTTTTACCAGATATCAGCTCTCACACCTTACAAATGCATTGCTTTTTTCATTTCATCTAGCCCAACTCTGCTCTACCACACTGTACACAGCCTGAGAAACCTCAGTGTTTGTGATGGTCCATATTCTTGGCATATACCATAATGAGTATTTATGCTTTGTTAGCACTGAAGGGTATGTCCTGTAAAGTGTTGTTAACTGTCCTAGCATTGCCCAAAATATGGGTAGGAGGATGACTGCACTGGGGGGATGTTATATCCCAGGTGCTACTTGTGCAAAGTCTTTGATTTCTATCTATATTCTTGTAATGAAGCCAAGTTCATTCAACTCTGCATATGATTTCTTCGCACATGAGCTTGTGTGTGTGTGTGTGTGCCCTTCATGTGCAGCTTAGCTCTTCACACCTCCCTGACTGCCAGGTAGACCAAGATTTTCTGCTGTGAAAGTATCTTTCATCTTCTCATCTCTTTTGTCCAAACTACTAACAACAGCATTCCTCTGTTTCAACTGGACATAGTAACTTTGAGGACATAGACTTAAAATCTCATATCTGTTCAAACTAAACTGCAGTGCTCCAGATAGAGGTGTGATGAAAATGTATGGAAGTCAAGTGGGCCAGTTTCCTGAACCTCAGAAGTCTGATTGTCTAATGGAGTTCCTGGCTTAAAAGATCTCCTCCTGCACCAAAACTGCAGAATACGTGACAAAGCCTTGACAGCTATGTGTGTTGTTGATGACAGGATTTCTGTGTGATACTGATGCAATGGAATGGAGACTTACCATTTATCAGATTTCTGTCATGGAACAGAAAATAAATGTTAGACTTCATAGCGGGAGAGATTTTTCTTCAAATCTACCTGGGGCTACTGAAAGATCTGTAATACTATCACTCAACATCTTGTCGCATTAATATTTCTTTTTTTTTTTTTTTTCAAGAAAATACTAGAAAGATTATTTAAGGCAGAAATTTAAAATAAGATTATGCTGTTTAAGACTTGAGATTGGCAACTACCCAAAATAAAAGGGAATGTTGTTCACAGTCTGTATTATCTTGTTTATATTTCAGCCTCTGCTCTACTAACTATGCTGTGAAGCCTCAGCAAGAAACAAGTAAGATAATGTAGGACTTGGAAAAAGTTTAAAAAGGATGGCTTTAATGTTTAATCAGATTCTCTCAGAGTAATCCTCACTGTTGGCACATCAACAGTCACTGAAAGATCCACTTTATTTTTCTGCAAATACTGGTTAGTCTGTTGTGAGCTTCAAGCGTTTTGATCAGTCTTGTGCTCTGTGGCTTTCTGTCCAAGCCTTATTTTGCCATTGAAGAATAAAACATCCCTGACTTTGAATTTGCTCCAGATGTACATACGCAGGATGCCTCCATATTTCACTTCATTCCTTCTTCCAGCAGTATGAACCATAGGCATTAGACTGTGAGTACCATGCTACTGCACTAACTCTAGACTGACTGCCTTAGAGAGGTTCCTTCTTTTCAGCACAAGTTCTTTCCTAAGACGATTAGAGAGTCTGGTTTCCTGTTCTGAACTTTCAGCAGGGCACTCTGCACAGCATGCTGACAGCCCTGAAATCCCTCAGTGATTTAAGGTCTATTGTGGAATGTTTTCTTTTTCAAAGTCCTAGAGCTTTCCACAGTTTTGTCTTGGTCTACATATGTTTTTCTTCAAATATAAATTCACAGATTTGCTGACTCTGGATTATTTTTGTAATATGTTACTTTTGTCCTGCTCTGGTAGAGAAGTATGTCCTATAATTCACTGAATCCACTTTATGAATGAGAGATCTGGATAATTCATGGCCTGACCTGAGTTTGTCAAATTTGGGATGTTAGAATTGATGTTCAGGGTGGACCATTTGCTATTGCAGTTCATGAATTTAGACTCTGGAAGACTGTTCAACCTTTGAAAGGTTAAAGTTAATATCCATGGATAAAATCACAATCACCTAGTCCCTTTCAGACTTGTATGCATTAAAACATTTTGGAAGCATTATTTTTTTGATGATTTGTGGTCACTCATCACAAGTTATGGCAACATTAGACCTTGCAAGCCAAGCACAATAGGGCCTGCTCTGTTCTCCGATGGATCCTGAAATAAGCAATTATTCCATTTGAGTAACAATAATTTATATAATTCTGAAGTATGTTAGGAAAAAACATATGTGTTTTTGCTCTGCTCTTCCCCTCTGCCCCCACTTAGATTGTTAGGGCTATGACGACCTGTTCAAGCATCATTATAGATAAAAAATCTCAAGACATCGGCATTTGGCAAAGCAATAGCTAAGCTTCTTTAGCTCAGCTTTAGCTTTTGGCCAGATGGTCTCTGTCCCCAAGGGCTGGATGTGGGTTTTGGCTTAGAAACTGTTTTTGACCTGGTCAGACACCCTTCACTGCGAGTCCTTGCCAGTTCACCTGATCCTTGCATTGCTAGAGCTCTGCTGTTTCATTAGCATTGAGCAGATGGAGGGGAGTTGCCTGAACTAGATGTTGCAGGTCTGCCCAGGGGCAATGGAAGGAAAGCAGCTCCTGGCCTTCCTGAAAGCTGCAAGTCTGAGCACAGCAAAATTCCCAAATGTCTGACCGTTCGTCAGGCTGCCCAAGAGAACACAGGGGAGGCTTTCATTCTTCTATTAACTTTTGGAGGTTAGAGAGAATAATTTGTGAGGAGCCTTGTTTTCTCTTTGCAAAAATAGAAAGCAGGATCATTTCACATATCCCAGAGCTTGCCATTTTTACTGCACTTTTTGTCACATAGCACTGGGTTGTCCTCCTTTGAATGAGAAATCCCAAGTTACTGAACTTGTGTGGTTCTTTTGATATTAAACTTCAGAGAAGAGATTTGCTGGGTGGGATGTGAAAACAGCAGGCTTAGCCAGAGCTGCTGGCATCGATTAATTTACACTGACAGGAGATTATACATCTTAGGGTTTAAGTGAATTTCATTTTGTTTGTTTTTTGAGCAGATTTTAGCAATTGGGGTCAACAGCATTGCTTTCTTTTCAGCTGTCATCACACTTAAGTAATATTTGCTATTTTGAGCAGTGGACTAATAGACACTACATTCACAGTACTAAGTAAATAGACAGGTGCTTTAAAACTGTGATTACATACAAATATGAATATACAATAATTCTTAGTCACAATTTGTTATTTTTCCTAATGTGAACCTAGTATGCATGATGTATGTGTACTGCAGTACATTGAAGCACTAAGCATATGAGCTAGAAAATGCTACAGCAGTTTAGAAGGTTTAAAAAGGTTTGTTTCCCATACAAAAATCTGATCACAATAACAAAAGACACATCTGACACCAATTTCATGCTATTTTGCTTTAAAAGAAATAAAAGAGTAAAATTAAACCCACTCATTTGCTAAGAGTGGATTTGCTAGTCTACTTTTATGAGGACTTCCTTGGCAGGACTTGCCAATTTTCAGTAAAAGGTCTCTAATAAATAGCAGCTCAAGTTCCCTTTTGAAAAGGCTGGCAAATTGAAAGACTGCGTGGTCACTCTGCTATGTGCCCTCATTCAAAAGCAATTAAGCAAAAGTTTTACAATATTGACTTCCTAAAAGAAAATATGTGGTAATCTGCTATGATTTTCCCTGAAATGTTAAAGTTTTCCCTCTAAATGTTTTGACATTTTGAGAGCTGCTCCCTGTTCCCCTCCTCCATTTACAGAATGCGGATGTCAAATCCCTGGGCTTTATTACCTATTTTGCTGAGTGGCAAAGCATCAAAAAAGCTACAGCTAACCAAAGGTTACAGTCTGTCTTGTATATGTTGCTCCTCCTTACATATTTTGGTCTTACAAAGAAATCCAAGGCTACAAGGTACTGGCAAGGGTGAGTATGCCTATGGCAGTAATTCCTGTGACAAAGCTTTTACACAGCATAGTCTCTTCCATTTTACCAACCGCCTCCTTGTCAAGAGAAAGGACAACAACCCTGGCATAAAGCTAAAATTAAATGTTATTGTTGTTTGATCCATTCAGGCACAGCTTCTTTTCTCTCAAATGGGGGCCTAACCAGTGCTCTTCACTCTCCACTGACCTAGAGCTCTCTGCTGTAAGTTATTTTATTTTTCTTTCAGGGCTCAGGCCTGCCTCATCCTGCAGCCCTGTGAAGCATGTTCGAGTATGACAGGTCTGCCTTGGAATTGAGAGATATGGAGGCTTTTATAGCAGCTTTCTAGGACACTCATATCCAGAAATATGAGTAGCTAACAGTTACAGCAGCTTTCCAGAAAAATCTGGAAGTCTGAGAATGTCCTGAGGCTCCTGACTGTCCATCCAGTTAAACTGCCATAATGGTCTCTGGCATGGTTTTGGCCCATGCCACGTAACACTTATTCAGGATTCCTGTTTGCACTTCTGGATATAGTGTGGGCTATGGATTCCTCCTAGCAAGCACTTTCCTCCCAGCATATATGCTTTGCAGACTAAAGACAGAGACTAACAGTATGTACAAAAGGATTTCTTGCCAATTTCTTTTGGAATCAGAGTACAATCTCAATTACATTTTATTTAATAGTATAGAATCATAGAATCCTTAAGGTTGGAAGGGACGTCCACATATCATCTAGTCCTACTTCCTGCACATGCAGGGACACCTAGAGCACGGGGCACAGGGCTGCATCCAAGTGGGTTTTGAAGGTCTCCAGAGAAGGAGACTCCACAGCCTCCCTGGGCAGCCTGTGCCAGGGCTGGGGCACCCTCACTGTCAAGAAATGCTTTCTTAACGCTCCTGTGGAACTTTTGGTGCTTCAGTTTGTGGCCGTTTCCTCTAGTCCTGTCACTGGCCACCACTGAAAAGAGGCCGCCCCCTCCTCCTCACTGCCTCCCTTGAGGTATTTATAGACACTGATCAGGTCCCCCCTCGGCCTTCTCTTCTCCAGGCTGAACAGGCCCAGCTCTCTCAGCCTTTGCTCATATGGCAGATGTTCCAGGCCCCTGATCATCCTGGTAGCCCTGCGTTGGACTCTCTCCAGCAGCTCCACATCCCTCTTGTACTGGGGAGCCCAGAACTGGACACAGTACTCCAGATGTGGCCTCACCAGGGCTGCGTAGAGGGGGATGATCACCTCCCTCGACCTGCTGGAGATGCTCTTCTTAATGCACCCCAGGATCCCGTTGGCCTTCTTGGCCACCAGGGCACTGCTGCCTCATGGTCAACTTGTTGTTCACCATGACGCCTAGGTTCCTGTCATCAGGGCTTCTCTCCAGAAGGTCAGAAGGTCACTTGCCCTTGTTGAACTTCATGAGGTTTCTCATCACCCAGTCCTCCAGTCTGTCCAGGTCCCTCTGGATGGCAGCAAGCCCTCAGGGCTATCAGCTACTCCTCCCAGTTTGGTATCATCAGCAAACTTGCTGAGGGAGCACTCCATCCCTTCATCCAGGTCGTTAATGAATAAGTTGAACAGGACCGGACCGAGGAGCGACCCCTGGGGGACACCACTAACTACAGGTCTCCAACTGGACTCCGCGCCACTGACTACCACTCTCTGCACCCTGCCACTGAGCCAGTTCCTAATCCACCTCCCCGTCCACTCATCTATCCCACATCTTCGGAGCTTGCCCAGGAGCATGGGACAGTGCCAAAAGCCTTGCTGAAGTCCAGATAGATGACATCCACTGCTCTCCCCTCATCTATCCAGCCAGTCATTCCATCTCAGAAGGCAATCAGGTTAGTCAAGCATGATTTCCCCTTGGTGAATCCATGCTGGCTACTCCTGAGAACCCTATTGTCCTCCACGTGTCTGGAGACAGCAGCCAGGATGAGCTGTCCAATCACTTTTCCAGGGATGGAGGTGAGACTGACTGGCCTGTAGTTGCCTGGGTCCTCCTCCTTGCCGTTGTTGAACACTGGCATGACATTGTCTTTCTTCCAGTCCTCCAGCACCTCCCCCGTTCTCCACGACCTTTTGAAGACGATGGTGCGTGGCTTGGCTTGGCTCTGCCAGCTTATGCAGCACTCTGGGGTGCATCCCATCAGGGCCCACGGATTTGTGGTATCAAGTTGCCCTAATTGGTCCCTGACACAATCTTCCTCTAGCCGGAGCAAGTCTTCCTCTCTCCAGACTTCTTCTGTTGTCCCTAGGGCCTGGGATTCCAGAGGGATGCCCTTGTCAAACACTGAAGCAAACAAGGTATTCAGCAACTCTGCTTTCTCTTTCGTAACCAGGACACCCATCTTGCTCACCATCAGACCCACATTTTTCCCAGTCTTCCTTTGGCCATTGATATATTTGAAGATACTGTTCTTGTTGTCTTTAACATCCCTTGCCAGATTTAATTCCAAATGTGCCTTAGTCTTCCTTGTTGCATCTCTGCATTCCCTGACAGCGTTCCTGTATTTCTCCCAAGGGGCCTGTCCTTTCTTCCACATTCTGTATACTGCCTTCTTCTGCTTAAGATTTGCCAGGAGCTCCTTGCTGATCGAAGCAGGTCTCCTGTCCCCTCTGCATGACTTCTTACTCATAGGGATGTACCAATCTTGAGTGTGGAGGAAGTGCTGCTTGAATAGTGACCAGCTGTCTTGGGCCTTCCTTCCTTCTAGAGCCCTAGCCCATGGGATTCTTCCAAGGAGGTCTCTGAAGAGGCTAAAGTTGGCCCTCCTGAAGTCCATGGTTTTTAGGCCACTTACAGCCCTGCTTCCTCCTCGTTGGATCCTGAGCTCCTCCAACTCATGATCGTTGCAGCCAACGCTACCCCCCCCACCTTCGCATCTCCAACACGTCCCTCTCTGTTAGTACGAGGTCCAGTAGTCCCTCTCTCCTCATTGGCTCCTCCACCATCTGTGTCAAAAAGTTATCACCTATATCTATATCTATAGCTATATCTATATAAGGTTATAGATCACAGCCTTAATGTGATGGCCTCATAGTCACAAATGTACACTGCCCAGGAGTACACCTGGTACAAGGAAGAAAAAAACAGGTAATGTCCATAAGAATGAGAAATGATGAAAGAATAATCTGTGGCAGTTTCTAACTGATTATTACATGAATATACTTTGGGTCGAGTAATGAATGAGTAATGAATTAGGGTCAAAGACATGTTTGTTTTTATAACATAAAAACTCCATGGTTACAAGAGGCTATATACTTTTAAACAGCTCCTTGGAAAATTGCAAAGCTTTCAAGCTAAGTATGTGGAAATGGGAACTGACATTCTTTTACAATGAATGAAGCCACTCTTACTGAAATAAGCTGAAAAGAAATGGATAGCTACCTGCTATTCTTATCATTTTGTTAGCACAGGAAATTTCTTTAATGGCTGCAGAAAAAGCATTACCCACTAGTTGCTAAGTAAATTCACCAAAAACACTTCATGTGCGTTTTGTTTTCTAAATAGCAATTATTTTCCTTTTAAAATTATTACAAGAATTACATTTAGATTAGAATTATCACCTTTCATTTTATAAATTAAAGCGCCAATTATACTATTGCATAATGGATTTATAGATGTGTGGATTCTTTGTGTAAAATAAATTTTATATATTATATTGAAATGCTAGCTTAGGAAGCCAGGGAATAAGCATTTCAAGAGGACAATTTTAAAAACAAAATGCAAACGGCCACTGGGTGACACTGTTCTTCCTTTCCAGCTATTGTGTAATACTGCAGAATGACTGTGGCAATAAGGACTTCATCCAGAGCACATTCAGAGGCAGAATTCAAAAAGCACGTGATGAGAATCTAAAAGAAAATGGCCCTTCAACAGCGAGACACATCTGTCTGTTACATAACCATTATAAAATACGGTAGTTGCTAGTGCAACAAAAATCTCTGGAATTTTATTCCACTGCAGTACATAGTTGATTAAAGTAATGATTTATAAGGGATAAGCCAGCAAGCCCTTGGTGTGTGAATAATTTCATGGCCTGATGAGAATTCCTGAGAAAGCAATGGTAGATTTTTTTCCTCCCTTCATCCAGATCACAGGCATCTTATGAAATAGGTCCACAAACATGGAGTAAAGCTGTAAAAATGTATTGGAGAGAAGGACATTTTAGAGTATCCATAGGAATCTGTACTTCTGCTTTCTCTTCATCCTAGACTTTATTATTTGCCATGCAATCAGTTTTCCCCCTCCACAAGAAGGATGCACAGGAGGTGCAGATTAGTGAAGCTGGCAATTCTCTTGGCTTCATTCTCCAGTGGTAATACTAATGATTTAGGAAGGATAGAGCCTACTGAATAAGATATTTCCTGGCTTTGTACCTTCCCTTTTTCTGTCTCCACAGAGCCCCAGGTCATGAAGGGGAAAAGGTTTTGAAAGTTTGGAAATTGTCCCATGTTTTGAAAAAACAAGTTACTGCTAAATGCCTTTGGCATCTGAGGGATCTTGTCTGCATCCGTATGTTATATACTATTTTCAAAAAGGTCAAGCCAAGTTCAGAACTTTCTAAAGTAACTAACGAGTGTAAAGTCGGATTTTTAAAGATTTTTGAATTTATAAGAGTCCAAATCATAGCTTTAAAAATGTTTCAGGGTCAATGGGAAGTAAATGCATCTAGCAGTCTCATATAGAAAGATACCTAACTGTATTTAATTAAATATCCTTAATATATACATCTGAGTGCCATTAGAAGGTGACAGAGTTATGGAGGGCCAGATAGCTGAAAAAAACTTTTATGTTTTATTTTTGAATGTTGGTACGTTCAACATTTGAGGGTCCCATATATGGGACCATTTATAGGTCCCATATATGGGACCTATAGAGTTATCAGTCCTAGGCTCCATATGTAAAAATCTATGGTAGAAACAAGAAGGAGCCTGCACCTTGGGATGAGGTTCTCTGAAGCCAATAAGCTGCATAAAAAAAGCAGTTTTAAGCAGAAAGTTGCTTAAATTCCCAGTTAGGAAATGCTGATAAAAGTTCTCAGCTCTCAACAGCAGTTGGGTGCTTTAGGCCACTCAGGAATATTTGTTGGTTTAGAAAGTCTCTAGAGTGTTCTTCTTGCTAGACTACATTTCAGCATCCAGCTGAATTTGTTCCCGTTAGTATTAAATAAATATTAACTGCAACAGAAATCTTCCACATTCTCTCCTGTCCTGTGTTTCCTGTCTTCTAAGACTTGCAGCCAAACAGGCTGGTGACATCAGATATTTAGAAAATTTTGCATGTTCTTGTCAGAAACACAGGAAAATCCTGAAGTTAGATGGCACAAGCAACAGAAATGCTAGACACAGGAATTCCATTCCATTTTATATCTAGGATACTTTCTGAATCTAGCTGTTAGTATCTTAATTCAATATAGTTTAGGTTTTCAAGTGTTAGATGCAATAAATGATTTTAGCTTATAACCCTGTTGAAATTTGTGTCTGGTAGGTTTCAGCTCTGTTGAAATCTGTGTCTGGTTGGCAATTGACGTCTACATGCTGAATACATTTTTGTAAAAAGGCCACTTTAGAATTATTGAAAATACAATGTATTTTATTGCTCCCTTTATGGGCCACATTCGAATGGTACAGACACAGATGTTGGCATTTATCTGGGCTGGACTTCATTGTGTCCTTTTTATTATTCTTCATTTATTGCATTATGAAATGCATAGGAGTCAGGTTACTCCTTGTACTATAATACCAGCTGATGGCTTAGCTGTATTAATTTCAAGTTAGCCTGATATCACTTACAAACGTCCTCATCTCTTCCCTTGAATGGAGTGATTGATTCATTTAAAATATGGGGGAAAAGCAGCAATTGTGATGCAATAAAGAAAGAATTGTTCTTGGTTTATAGAGTGAAAAACCTCTGAAGGAACTATACATGACAGGCTCTTGTAAATAATGTTATATGTTTTATAAGCTGTTTCTTTTGCATGATTGAACTATATTACTGAGAAGGGGATAAAAAAGATGAAGCTCTAATAACAGCAAAAGTCCATTTAAAAATTAAACTTCTGCATATAAAATTTGAAAGTTACACAGTGGGTACTATTGGAATTCTGTTGTAACAAATAATTTGTAATGTAACTTCATGTACTCAGATCATTCAATTACACGTTTTTTAGATACAGATACTGCCGCCTGCATTTTCATAACAATTCATTTCTTTGTTTAGGTGGGCAAACTTACTTTTGTTAGGCATAGTTGTTTGGGTGGTTTTTAATTAAAAAAAAATCTGTGGGTGATTTAATCTGAAAAGACATTTGTTGAGTATTAATGTATTAAAATATACAGCATTTCTAGTTGGAGCTAGAGAGAACCACTTGTCTTCGCCTTGCAATCCTTGGTATCACTTGAACTGCTCATGTGACAACATTCTAATATGAAAAGAGACAATAGGCATTGTTGGCCTCACATATTAATAAATAAGAGTCATAGTGTGTGCAAACAAAGATTGCTTGCTGGAACATTGTGTCACAAGATTCCCAGGGTCAATCCTGACAGTTTTACTCTGATGAGAAGCTCTATTGAAATCAGTGAGCTTGATTCTCCTCAGATTAATTTTATACCACTCCTGAGACATTACTATTACCCTGTCCCAAATTCTGATCTCCGTTATGTTAGTGTAATTCAAATCAGAACTGACCTACTATTTTTTAAGTCCAGCCAGTGTTACCCATGGGCTCCCTAAATAGCCTCATGTGAGCCCAAAAAGTAGGCCTGGCTGCCACTGGGAACCTTCACAGAACTGTAATTAGGAAAATCTTTGGGAATCACAGTAGAAGTGGCTACAGGAGAGCTCTTGAGGAGCTCTTTTAAGTAGGGTTTTTCCACTAAGCAGGCTGAAGGGAAAGCATTGACAATATTTGATTGTTGTCTGCTAGGCATATAACCTTTGTGCTTTTTGTCTAAATTCAGAATTAAGTTATACTGAAAAAGAATATTTGCTTTCTTAGGAGTGAATGCACTTCTTGCTGGAAGAGCTCTCATTTTTATGATTCGTAAGTAATAAAAGATAAAAGGCTATCAGAGAATAGACACGTAACTAAGAGTAGGGTGGTCCTCTCAGAAGCAATAAACAATGCTGTTTGTATCCGTAATTGATACTATTTACTTTATAAACATTTCTATATTTTGCTAGGCCATTTACAATTCTTCTGCCAAAAAGTTCAACAAACTCTTCTGCCAGTAGTAGTGATTAAAAGGAATATTTCTAGTAGAATGACTACTTCTGTAACCTTGTAAAACTTGTTATATTTTGATTAATGAGTTCATATAAATATACATGTGTGTGTATATGTGATCATACTTCAAAATAATCAGATCTGTAATTAAAATATTTTTTTCACCTCTCTATCATCACTCACCCACACAGATTGATCTCCTTTTCTAGCACTTCTCCATCATTCCCTGTTATAATTTGGGCATGACTTTGGTACAGAGTGCACTACAGTGCCTTGTATCATGAGATATGATGCTTCAAAAAGCATTTGGTGAAAAAGAGAAATGGTTGGAGCCCTATAGGGCCTCTTCTACAAGAAAGAAGAACATAAAATCTCTTCCATAAAATCTCTTCAGGAGTTCAGTGTAATGGCAACAAGGTACCCTAGAATAAACCAAATCTTAGTCCCAAAATCTGTCTGAGGTTTGTTTCACACTCGTAAAACTCTTCCAAACCTGTGGCAGAGGCTGTAACTAAATTGTATCTTGCTATTGTAGACAGATAGTACTGTGATTGATCACTTATCAGTGACTGATAAGTAGCTGTTCAGATCAGTTACTGATCTGCAATCCATTCATTTTCACTTAACACAACATTTTAGGAGACTCTTGGAAATCAAATTTAAAATACATCTTTTTAAGTAAGCCATTTAAATATAGTTAAGGCAAAAGAATAAAATGAAAAAAAAAAAAGAATGTGTTCATACTAATATTACCCTCCTTCAGAAAGACTAAACACCATGACTTGCATTGTCTATCTTGTTCCCAGCCTCTGTTTGCAAGGTATTTGGGCAGATGGTTTCATGTTCCAGCAACAAATTTTATTTTGCACTGAGAACCTCTGAAAACACATCCAACAAGATTTCCTCTAGGCCCTTGAGCACTGTCAAGTAGACAAGATTGACACTAAGAAAAGTAGCAATGGAATCTTTCTTATCTTTGATTTTATCATGGATTTGAGTCTGCCTGTGTCTCTCTCAGTGTTTCCTGGAGACTTGATGAAGGCCCTAGTACAAACTAACAGTTGCAATGGAATAACACCTACACATGTAAATATATGTAATTCGTTAAATGTTATAAATATGCCTACTACAACTTGCATTTATTTACTTTTATTTGTCTGCTGTTTTTTAACACTATACTATATGCTTGGAAAAGCCTGAAATTATTGCTAATACAAATGAATAAATGTACAAAGGTAAGGAGAAAAGAGTTTATTCATGTCACACTTGAGAACTACCTGATTTATAAGTTGCTCAATAGATTTTTTTTTCTCTGAACTATATTGACTCTTCTCTCTGTGTTAGTACAAGCAGCAATGAAGTTCAAGGACAGGTCCACATCCACATTCTAGCAGTATCACTCACCTCTAGTGCTGATCTGAATTAATGAAGTAATTTAATTTTTAAGAAATTGTAGAGAGCTGTGACAAGGGCAAATTTCTCTCCACACTTCAATAAGACAAAATGTCAACAACTGCAGTTCTCTGACACAAGTCTTTGCAGGTGATTATGGGATCTGTCCAAATTTGGACCTGTCAGAGAAATAACACGTGTTTTTTTAATAAAATGCTGAATGTCTGGCCCGTAGCACCATACACCTGGCCTGCTGAACTAGCTCTGACTAGGCAGACTACTGAGAATATGTAGGTCACTTTACCAAATTATGAAATGGCTTAAGAACTCTAGATACAAGATTTGTGCTTGGCTTTTGATGGGACTCTATTTAGGTCAGTGCCCATTTAGTCTGTTTTCTCTCTATTTCTTTGTGAATTCTGTTCTATAAAAGCAATACGGTATTTCAGCTGGTGCATTTCTAGGGGATTATTATACTTGATGGGTGGTTAAACATCATCCGAGGCATGCTATGATTGCCCAAATATGCACTGCCTATTGTGTTTTAGT
>VZSG01000217.1:1088462-1131816 GCA_013398315.1 Nothoprocta pentlandii | reverse complement strand
ACTGGTACAGCAGCGCTGTATTCAGAGCAGCATATAGGCTTAAAGAGAACAGCAGAGAGACAACAGAGTGGCTTTTGTTCCTGTTGTCTGAGGCAGGATGTTTGCCTCTGCTCACTAATTACATAACCGATGGCTTTGCTTAGTCTTAAATGTCATGGTCTAGGGTGTGAACCGTGTGCACAGATACAGTTATGCTTTCAACACAACGCAGTCTGTGTTTGTCTTTTTCTTTTTTTCTTTTTTTCCGGTGAACTTTGAGGCTTTGACAGACATTTACAGTGTCTTCCAGCTGAACCCTTTCTAAGCAACGTGTAAGCTGGACCTCCACTAGGCACTAACCATAGGTTTAATAGGCTACATGACATAACCATAGGCTGCATGGCTGTCAGTTAGTCAATACGTGGCCTTTCACAGCAAAAGAACCACGTAAATACCCGCAGGCTGGTCTCATGTCCCGTGTACATATTGGCCTGCATTTTGCTGTGACCAGTAAAACAAGCAGCTTATCTCAGCACTTCTAAACCTGTAAATTGCTGTAGTATTCCATGCATTTTTGAGGATGATGGGCCAGTCCAACTGCTAATTTGATTAAAAAAGAAAAGCTCTAGAGCAGAGTGACTTTGCCCTTGGGAGCCAAAGTTATCTGAATTCCAGTTATGGGATACCTGTTCCCCATGGATGAAGTCAGTTTAGCTGTAAACCATGTAAGCATGGGAATTTTGCTCTTCCTAGTACAGGAAAGATTATTGCATTGTCTGTGGGCACGGGAATGCATATTAACTATCTAAGCTGTTGTTTTCCATCCCTTCTTGGCAGAAGGTTACTCAAACAAGGGGCTAATGCTAGCCACAAGGCTGCATTTTGTCTCAAGTTAAAGGCTCCATATTCTGTTAAATGCTCACTATCGAATCCATCTTTCCCTAAACAACTGATAGCTGCAAAACTTAGGCAGGCTGTGCCTTGGTGAGAAAGGCTGGTGTTAACAGTGCTGTGTCTGTCTGGCAATGAGGACAGACAGAAGAGGTACCTGGGTTACCAGCAAGGGCCAGAAAACTCCTTCCCTAGACTGCAGATTTGTGCTACCCTTTGAAGGCATCCGCATTGACTGGACTGTCAGGAAGCGGCAGATCAGTATGATGACAAACAGTATTTTATTTTCATCCATGATCTTTTTATCTCCTCTTCATACTGTTATCAAGTTTATTTGATCCTGCTATCAGTTCCTGCTACCCTGTTGTAACATTGTGCAGTTAAGAGCGTCCCTGTGAGAGGCTATCAGGCCAGTGCTGAACCTAGATTCAGATACAGCCCTTCATTAGATGTTGAAAAATCAGATTCCTCAGCCTGTGAGGCTGAAGTAGGTGTTGTATTTTACCTGGTACCAAACGGAAGTGCTCGCAGAGATGCTACTTGCAGAAGGATGGGGCTGGGAATGGCGAATTCGCTTAGGAAGTCAGATCCTTCCTGGCAAAAGGAGCATGTATGGGCTACAGCAAAGAACACGTGCACAGGAACATGTACCTGGCGAAGCTCATGGAAGGGCTCAGGGGAAGATCACATACTGGATTTTGTCAGTAGCTGTTGGAGGAAGATCATTCGTCAGCAGCTGTGCCTGCACCTTTTCACAGCAATTATCTTTTGCTACTGCCTTTCAGGAAAGGTAATGTGTGGTCTGAGGGGCCAGAGCAGAGGGCACGGTGGCCTTCCCATGCTAAGCGGATGTGTTGATATAGATCATGTTAAGGACAAAGCCTGCTGTTAAACTGACCTGAGTCTGCAGGAAAGAAAGAACCATAAAAATGCCAATCCACCCTCTTAACACTTCGTGAATTCAACATCAATTCACTTTGTGCAGTCAACTCCTCCATAATCTCAGTGGCACGTATGTTACACAATTGCAACTGAAATATGTTAGTTGGTAGAACTCAAAAAGGAATTTAAGTAGGCAGGATGAGAAAGAATAAAGACAGGACATGGGAATTTACACTCACCTGACAGTCCTAGAAAACAACAACGATGAGATCTTATTTTTCCACGGATAATAAGGACCATGGGTTTTTGTTGGTCTGGAAGATGACCCTCAGCATAACACCCTACATACTGATTTTGATGCTGATTTCAGAAAAATAATAGCACTTCCTGGTAAATTCCTGGCTTGCAGGAACCATCTTTTAATGTATAGAAGGGCATTTAAGATATCATACTCCAGCTGTTTTAAAATATAAAAAAAAATATAAAAGTATTTATGGCCTAAGCATAGGCTAAGGTGCAAGCCTTAACAGAAAAGTTAAGAAGAAATTAAGATTACCGTGGGAGAAAAAAAATAAAGGCAAATTTGGTAAATATAACTGTTCAGAGATTAAAATGGAAAACAGGCAATGAAAGCTTTTCTTTAATATGATATAAATTATAGTCTTTATTTTAGTGTAATCCTGGTGGAGTATCTCCATATACAGGAAAACTTGGGGACATTCATTCCTAGATACTAATATCATATAGAATATGACATTTGCAAATTTTCAGTGGGAACATTCACTTGGAGTGATTAAAGGGTTTGATTTGCTTCTCAAGGCATAGTTCAGAGGCTAGAAGAGTTTTCTATGACTACTAAAACTTGAGAAAAAGGAAGAAATTATTTCCATGGTGATTCAGTGGTTTGTTCAGTCCCCAGTAAAAATGCAGCCAATATTCAATTACCAGCACATTTAACGTAAGCTTCATGGCATGACACCTTTTGATTAGACTGTACTTTATCCTTCTTTAAAAGGAAGTATAAATTCTCATTTAAAACTTTAGGAAATTAAAAGCAGTTAAAAACTGTAGAAAGAAAGTAGTGAAGAAAGCAAGGAGAAATAAGGGGAAGAAACTGTTCTTTTCCTAAACCAGCTATGACACCTAAACTGGTTTGACCAACTCTACATACCTCAATGTCTGGAAATACCTGTTCTGTGCAGGACAGTAACTGTAAAACTCGTTAATCAGATGAACTGCCAGCAGCAAAGGCAGTAACCTAACCCTGGAAGGGATCTGTGAACTCCGCAGGATTTACTTCTGTTTGTCTCAAAAGTCACCACCCCCTCCCTCCCTGTCGTGTAATGTCTCCCAAACTTGCCTGAAGCCTTCTCTTTATCTGATTTGGAAGACAGAGCGGATCATATTTATGTCTGACAGCAGATGAAGAAAATTATCAAGAGCGTTTTAGGAAAAAAAAAAGGAATCTAGTATATTTGCCTTTGTTCTTTAACGGTTCGGTGCTTCTTCAGTCTCCAAGACCTATAAACCCATCCCGTTACACAGATCACATGGGCTATAAACATTAAGCAGCTTATCCCAGTAAGCTATAGTGACTTTCAAATTAAGTTAATAATGCAAGTATGGGAAAGTATGCTCTGTGTCCTGCTTCTGAGAAGCTTAATGTGTCATTGCCCAAGAAACACAGCTTTTTTTTTTAGGTGGGGACGGCTTTTCTTTTCTTTTACTTTTCAGGACAGTTATTCTAGGTCTGATATGTTCCTTGAACTGTATTCTGAATCCTGAACTGTATTCTGAATTAAAAACCTAACTGAAAACACGTGACATGAATATGTTTGTCTTACTGTAGCACAAAGACTTACTTTAAGGGAAAATGGAAATTGAATTCAAATTTGTAGCAGAACTTCTGCAGTTCTATGATCAGTTTCCATTGACCAAAATACTTTTAAAGTGATGATTTGAAGAATTTAAATGTGATTAAAGTCCCCTTAAAGAAATGGAAGCTTAATTTTTTCTTTAGGAGTGATTGCCCTTGACTTATCCTGCTAACAGAGCAGTCAAATTCCTGTCCATGTCTCCTAGGAAGGCTGTTTTGCCCTGGAATGTTTTGAAAGAGTGAAAAGGACAATTTAAAAGCAAAGGGGTTATGTATCATGTATCATTATATGACACCAAACTGAGGGCCCCCAGTGAAAGGCACCGATGAGCTGAAATGAGTTTGGCACAGGGCCACCAAGACATAGAGGCTGGTCCAGCTAAACTCTTGTGGGGTTCAAGTCCTGAGAGGACGAAGCCCTGAGCAACCTGGTGGGACCTTGAGGCTGTCCCTGCAGTCAGCAGCAGGTTGGGCCAGAGAGTTCTGTGGTTCCTGTAGGCTTGAATGGTCTTACCAGCCTATTATAATTTTATCCCGTAAGCACATAAATATTCTCAAAAACCCAAAATATTTCAATACGTCTTATCATTTTATCTCATTTTATCTCAGAAGTCTCACAGAAAAAAATATCCTAATGGAAAGTTGCATATGACCTTGCCTTGCTTCTTGGAAGCGAGAATAATCTGTGCTTAATATCCCAGCTCCCTTTGAGTGATCTGTGAAGGCAGCTTGGCACTGGCCGTGGAGGCTGAGGTTGGGCGCCTTGTTTTTCCTCCTGGTCTCTTCCCGGGTGTGAAGCTTTCTCTAACTTCTGGACCTGCTGCTGCTTGGAGCTACCACACACTGGAACACTTTTGATCACCAGCCTTGTGCAAAAAGAAATCCATGATTGCCACAGCTTTTGCTCGTTCCTTGGTGAATCCCGAGCCAACGGAGTGTGTTGCCTTTTCTGGCCCTACTGCGTTCAGTGACATTGGGCTACCCTAAGTCTCAGCAAGCTGTCAGAGCAAGCGTCCGAGCACGCCAGTCTCCACGCTAACAGCAGCCTTAATAGCAGGCTGTTAGCAGACTGCAGGAAACTCTTAATAAAAAGGTGAAGATTTTGCAGGCAGTGGTCACTTTAGCTGTCACAGCAGCAGGGGCCATCTCGCTATCCCCGAGCTCTGGCAGTACGAGCCAGTTTTCATTTCATTTTCAGTTCTCATTAAAAGAAAAAAAAAAAAAAGTGTCTGACTTCCGTGTGCTGCTTGGGAACGGAAAACTGTTGCAAAACCTACCTTTCAGCGAAAGCTGTGAACAAAAACAGCCCTGCATCTCTGGGACTTAAGCAGCAACCTGGGAAAGCTTCCAAACGAGAAAAAAAACCCACCCAAACCTCTTTGTAAATAGTGGAAAATTTTTAAAAAGCCAGGACAGCAGCTCGCTTGCTCGCATCAGGTAGCATGGCAGACGGTCGCCCTACCTGAAGGGCTGCGCAGGGCCACCCTCCTCCCGACACCGGTCTCACGGGGGGGACACGGCTGCCCTCGTCCCAAAATGGCAGGTCAGGAGGGCCCCGGTAGCACGAGAGCAGCGTGGCTCCATGGAGGGCAGAGGCGCTTTGGTGACTCTCCTCCAAAGGTGGCTGCTGGCGGGCGGCGGGCAGTGAAGGTGCCCAGAGCTGTGGTAGCCCTGGCAAGCAGGTGCCCTTGGAGCCGCGCAGCCCTTCTTCCCGCAGCTCGTGCTGTGCCAGGGGGAGCTCTTGGTATCTGCTCCTCCAGCAGCTACCATGGCACCTCTCTCACTTCCCCGCTGCCCCCGCTTCCTGGAGGCTGTAATTTCTACGCCTCACTCATGGTGTGTTCACTTGCAGTGTGGTGCGTGCAGCGTGTGGTGCTCCCGGGCAAGGAGACGGCAGCAGGGCGGCCCTTCTGCCTCGTCCTTCAGGAGCAGGACGGGGGGAACCTTCTAGAAGACGGGGGCAGCAGTGTGAGGAAATGGCGGAGCAGGTTGGCGGCCCTGCCACAGAGCGCTCCTGGGACCGCTCCGGAGCTCTGTGGGAAGGTGGGAAGCAGCAAAGGCACCACTGGTGGGTCTGTTTACCATCCACTTCGTTTCTGTTTCCATCTCCCTTTGAGCAATGTGGAGGGAGGTGGTAAGAGCGATAAACAGTTACAGCTCCTGACAAACATTCTGCTGTATTGTGAAATGTTACAGAAAACGTCCATGTTCAGCCCCCTGTGCCCTCTCTCCATCATATGTGGAGCAGGACGTGTCTCAAGTGACTATTATAAAATACAGTGTATTTTTTCCTCAGATGAAGAGGCTAATGTTGAACAGCTGCCTGGAGCCACTGCCCCAGGGCAAAGCCTGGAAAACTGCACCGATATCTGAGGCCAAATTTGCGGTGTTTCACACCGCGACTTCGTCACCTCTTGGCTCATGGTAGGTGTGAGGAGGAACAGGCTGCTGGTCTCTGGCAGTGGAGTCTTCAGAAACAAAATCCACTGTTCACGATGCTGTTCACGAGGACACAGCTGTTTCTACAACCCACGGTGTTGAGGCAAAAAGCAATTGCTGCAGTATTTAATTTCCTAGAGGTGCCCAGTGATAGTGTGCCTCGGTGTCATTAGCCACCAGCAAATTCCCTGCGAGTTGGGAACTGCACCTGCCACCACAGCCTTGGCCATGTCCTATTGCACAGTTCTGCGTGATGGCCTGGCCTGGAAACCGTGTTTTAAGGGATGCAAAATAAAATTAACTGGGGGAAAATATCAACTTGCATGCCTAGTAGCTCAAATAAAGTCTATTTTTTTCATGGAGGGTAGTGTGGGAGGAAAAGAAATACCTGTTATATTTAGCTCTTTGCACAGGATTGCTTTATTTCTGGTTGGAATTTCTGATGTGCTTTCAATGCAATTTAAATGAAAGAAATCATAGAATCATAGAATCATAGAATGCTTGAGGTTGGAAGGGACCTCAGAGGTCATCGAGTCCAACCCCCCTGCACACACAGGGTCACCTAGAGCACGTGGCACAGGGCTGCATCCAAGCGGGTTTTAAAGATCTCCAAAGAAGGAGACTCCACAACCTCTCTGGGCAGCCTGTTCCAGTGCTTTGTCACCCTCACTGTTAAGAAATGTTTCCTTAAGTTCCTGTGGAACTTTTGGTGCTTCAGTTTGTGGCCGTTTCCTCTAGTCCTATCACTGTCCACCACTGAGAAGAGGCCGCCCCCTCCTCCTCACTGCCTCCCTTGAGGTATTTATACACACTGATCAGGTCCCCCCTCAGCCTTCTCTTCCCCAGGCTGAAGAGACCCAGCTCTCTCAGCCTTTGCTCATATGGCAGATGTTCCAGGCCCCTGATCATCCTGGTAGCCCTGAAATGAAATTAAAAGGTCTGAATACACTTCTCCATTTTTTTTCTTTTTAGATTTGCTTTGCATGAACATAAATTGTGGATTTTTTTTTTAAAATTTGCCAGCTCTGAGAAAGAACTTTGTACCCAAGCACCAAATAAAATTTGAGTTAGCATGTTAGCACGGTCTGTAAGAACATTTGAAAATATTACAAAGTGTATCCCCAAATTAAGCACATTCTGGGCTAGTTTATAATAACCAAGATCTCCAGTTTTAAAAACCTCAAGTATGGTGAACAAACCTCAGCTATGGTAACCAAAGTAAAATAAAGATATTTGTGCCAAATCCTTTTTGCCTAAGGTACATGTCGTCATTTAAGGACAGTGTTGCAAAAATTAAATATTTGCCTTCCTTAAGACTAGCTATGTGATGTTTCCTGCAGAGCATTTGCACAAAGAGTCTAAAGATCCAGCATTAACTGGAAAATGGTCTGACATTAATCCAAAATACGCAGCTTTACCACTCAGGGAAGCTCTTCCAAAAATGTTAAAGCAATATTTCATAGCTGCAGATAGAACTATTTGCTTGAGATCCAAAGAAGACTAAAATAAACATAAAAAGAAAAGGAAGGGGAAAAAAAAAAAAAAGAAAGAAAAAAAAGCCAACCAGAAAGCATGTTTTTAAGAAAGCTCACAACCTGGGAAAGATCAACAGGCCGCACTGGAGAACAGATTAATTTATCCTTAGCTAATTACACGATAAGGTTCAGCTGAGCTGCCAGCATTACTAACAGTCAAGACATTACAATGGATTGGCCTGTCTGTTTGATAAGCTCATTCACTGAACAAGTTAATTTCTGGCTGTGCTTGTACAATAAAATTTAGCTAGTCCATAGTGCTACTTCTCATCTCTTTGAAATCATTTTCTCTGTTTATGCAGTGGCTTATTATTTTCAACCTATTTTGTGCATTGTTCTCTCTAGTTCGAGAAGAGGTCTGGCAGTCAAAACCACTGCGTTCTACTTCCTACTGTGCTGCCTATTAGTTGTGTAGTTTTAGCAACTGTTTTTGCTACAAATTTTGCATTTAAAATTAAAATTACATTTATTTAAGTTTAAATGCATTTTGCATTTAAAAATGCAAGAGTCTAGTTTTAGCTGATTTTGCTTTATCTTCTGTTAAACTGGAATAGTATTTAAAAATCTCTGGGAATCTTTTATGTATTTTTTTAAAGTAAATCAACACAGTACAAATAGATACAAAAACTACACCTTCAAGAAAAATATTGTATCTTTGTCAAATTGTACTGAAAGGACTGTGTCTTGTCAAGCATATGTTGTAATTTTGATTAAAAATCTATACAGACCAAAAGCCACATTTTTTTTGTTTGTCTTTTCAATATATAAAGAGATTAAACGAAGAACTGAAAGCTTCAAGGAAATAGTTTGAAGATCAGGTACATTTTTTTTTTTTTTTTTTTTTTTTTTTTTTTTTTTTTTTTTTTTTTTTTTTTTTTTTTTTTTTTTTTAAAGCCTAATATAGATATAAATATGCAAAATATTCAAGTCATTAAAGTTACTATAACTGCAGCAGGCCTTTTCTGGCATAACTATGAATAAATCATTCTCTTGCTAAAAACAGACATGCCCAACTGCTGTAGAATCAGAGACTGTTTTCAGTAATATCAACCAGTCATTAGTGGTGACATTAATGAGAGCTAAATGAGACCCCTACACTGAGAACTTAATAGTATGCTGAACGTTAGTCAAAGCATACAGACAGCTTGCTCTGAGTCAGAGTAAGCAATTAAGCTTAACTGGGATATTTTTTCGTGAAAATCTGTTAAATCCTTAGATTAGATTTGTCTTTTTTTTTTTTTTTTTTTTTTTTTTTTTTTTTTTTTTTTTTTTTTTTTTTTTTTTTTTTTTTTTTTTTTTTTTTTTTTTTTTGCTAATTGGTAAGATAAAAATGAACTATGATTTTTTTAGGGTTTGAGGTGAAATGTGATTTGCAACCTGCAGAATCAGAAAGCATGGTGGACACCTTTTTTAGCCTGACAGTGTAAAGCTAAAAAGGAAATTTACTGCTTACTGTGAGCAATCAAAGAAGCTTTGTTCATTAGGTAACAGCAAAAAAGAAACTCACTGAGAACAGGGTTAAACATAGCCATTGGAGAACCTGAAAAGAGGTGCAGGAACATGACTGCCATTAACTGATACCACGTACAGAAAATACATGCACATGGGAGAGTAGATGTTTGAGAAAGAAAAGCTTTTCATCTTCCCCTTTATAGCCAGAGTTTGCTGTAGTAAACAAACATATTCCTCAATTTCTATGTCATTAAAAGCACTTCAGGAATACAAAGGATTTTTCTTTACTGCCTCCTCCTTTCTTTATTATCTCTTATTTTTAAAAAGCAAAATGTTATAATAGATAGAATTGTACATGTGGTTGGAAAAGATCTCAAGGAGATATTGTGTTACTGTCATTAAGTTTTGGCCTATGATCATGCCTCTAGTTTTCAGCAAACGTAAATTCAGATGCCGTTAGTACATACACTACTGCAGTAAATAGTGGAAAGTCTTTCAAACGTGCCCTACTGGAAAATCAGAATGCAATAGATTTCTTAGGCCTTGTATTCTTCCTAAAATGGCATATAAGACTTGGAGAAAATAATAGCATTGTGGAAAATAATAGCGTTGTAGAAAATAATAGTTCCCACTCAGATTTGACTGTGCATTCCCTTGGGCTGTTCATTTGGAGAAAAACAGCTAATTACTGGGAGGTGAAGTCTGCTCAGGCTACATCAGTTAAGCTTGGAGGAATGCCAGAGAAATCAGAGAGACTCTAATAACTCAAGAGTCATATGGTGTAGCAAAGAGCAGAATTTGGTACATGAAGTCTTTTTTTTTCACTTTTCTGCATGCATGCCTATTTATAGCCCCTCTTCATCCAGCAATTGTGGGTATCATTTTAGATATGAGTACCACATCTTTCCGTCAAGCAACCTGCATTGTCTCTGAGGCAATGAGAAGAGACACGGACAAAATAGCTAGGCCTTGCTGTAGTATTCTTCAGCAAAACCCTTAGGAAGCAAAGGAAGCAAAGCTTTTTCTTAACCATGTTTAGTTTTAAAAATTGAAAGAGGAAGTCCCAGAAGAAGATATATGGTGCAGACTATAGAAGAACTCTTTCCCTATCAGATAGATCACCTGCAAGTGTCGGAAGTTTCAGAACAAGGTGATGTAGAATAAAATGGTGAGAAGAATCACATGATGTGTTAACACTCCCTTTTTGACCTGAGCAAGCCTAATGGTTACTATCTGAAAGTGTAAATTTAAGCTTCTGGGTGTTGCAGATCTTTTTGAAACGATACATTAGCTCGGTTGTACTTCCTTAGGGTACAGCAATATTGCAATGGTTTCGTTACTGGGTCTCTTGAATATTTTGTGTATGTACTATTATTTAGATAGGACATACTGCCCTGTAAAGTCTGTGGCAGAAGGGAGAAGAAGATTTAGATTGCCTGACTTGCAGGGTCAGTGGCACCTATGATGATCTCACTAGCTTTGGTCAAACTTACTTTCCCAACATGAAAAAACTTCAAACTTACTGTTTTATTTTTCTGCTCCCTGCTAGCATTTGTACAGCTGTGCTGTTCTTTCCAAGTACAGTTGCCTAGTCTTCACACAGCCACATGACCTGTGTAATTCAGTATGATACTTTATCTCAGCTTCCCCACTGACAAAATATAACATCAAAAAGAGGTCAGATTTTTAAAATAGTTTTCATACAGGTTTATGTTCCTTGAAATGCTGTTTATTCTGGAGAAATTTATTGCTTTGTAGCTGATGTGGTGTGGTAAGGGTGTATGCACACATAGTAGTTTCCTGCTTTGTCCATATTTGTTGCTTATGGAGCTAGTGAACTGCCCAAATCTCAATAGGTGGATTTGCATTAAGCTTTCTCTGTATTGTTTTATTTCTTACACTGTTACCTTAATAAGGCATATGATAGGTTTCATATAATAGATATTGTTCAGCATTCACTTGGATAGTTGTTCATGTGGGAACTAAAAGAAAAAAAAATAATTTCCATCATATTCTCATTTCCATATCCTGCCTCCCCTCTTTTACATCAGTGATCAAAAACATCCATTAGAAAGTCTCTGAACCTTCTAGACAAATATTCTGTCCCTAAAATGCAAAATAAGGGTATTTAACTGATTGGTTGGTACATGGCTAGTCTGAAAATTATTAGCTGTTTATATATGCAGTTGTTACACATAATATGATTTTAGGTTTTAACTTCTTAATATATGTAAGTGTGAAAAGGTCTGTTCTACATTATAATCCTTAGTCAGACACTGAAATTAAGCCAGTCTTGAACTGATCACTTACCCAGTAAAACTCTTTTACCAGATTAAAATACTTTCCATGTAATGTATTGTATTCTCACTGTTCTGCTGCATGCTGGTAGAACATCTACATGAGCATTTTGGGTCGGAGGAGTACTTTGCATAGCAGTAATAAAGTCCCTGATAGTACCGAGCTGCACAGTGTGTTAGTTTTGCCCACAAGTGGCTCTAGTATGCAAAAAAAAACATTATTTCCAGAGGGAATGAACCTCTGAGTTGTGCAAAAGGGTGCACCCCACCAACCTTTAATGGGGATGCACTGACACAGACCAACTATGGGTGTTTTGAGCAGCTTTGGGGCAGATGTGTAGTATGTTCAGTCCAGAGGGCCAGAGCAGATCTAGGCAGACGTCAAACTCCATGACTCTGTAGCATGTAGATGTTGGGTGTCTCAGCACCAGCAACTTTGAGCTACTGCTCAGTTCCTACTGTGCCACATTTCGGGATAAGTTAGACATAGCTGGAGTATCAGTCACTCTGGCTACTGTCTTCAGTGTTCTGGTAATATCCCTCATAAAAAGCACATTATAATTGTGGTAACTGGGCTTGGAAGTCACTGCCTTGGCTCAGATTATGGCCTTTCTGTGACATTTCAGCGTGTTTAAACTGAACACATTGTGCAGAGTTCTTGCCTTTGCATTGCTGTAGGCTAGTGTTGGGTGTTTGTTCTTAAGAGCAGAATAGCATTGTTCCATGGCATATGGGACAGTAATAGCATTTAGTTAGCCTCTGGAAACATCATCCATTGTATTGACATTATCTTTGATTTATTTATAGTTGATTTAAAACCAAGCAACATGTTATATAACATGCACTCTGTCACATCACTGATCACTGAAGTTCTCATTTGACCTTGTATGTGCAAGCAGTCACTCCATAGCTGGTCTCAGGGGACTTCTCAGGTGAAGCTTCCATCAAATTCTCAGAAGCTCTGTCTTCACTGCTGTGCAAATTCAGTTTATCTGCCACGGAACTTGAACATCTGTAGTCTGCCACATTGCAAAGCTCTATGAAAGTCACTGTATCCTCAGCTGCATTGCTATCTCTCAGCTAGGAAAAAAGAAAATGTCCTGTATCAGGTCAAGAGCCTTACCTAATGCAGGGGCTTGTGCTTAGCAGTCATCATTGGAGATGCTTGGGATAACAGCATGTTTTATGTTTACTTTCCAAGTATTTTCCAGTAGTAGACACCTCAGGTGTAGATTTCTCAGATGTGCCATGAGAGGCATTTATTTAATATTGCTTGAGAAATGTTTTTTATCACTTTGTCTAATCTTCCTGAGAATAATCTTTTGGGATGCACAACATCCTACAACAATGATTTCCACAGCTCAACTGGATGTTGTGTAAAAAAGAAAAAAAAAAAAAACTCTTTTAAACTAAGTACATCATAATTGCATTTAATGCCTATTCATTATTGCATTATTATAATAGGACAGACACTAAGTAATTAGCCCTTTCAAGGTATAGTTTAATAGAGCTTTACTACATCTCTCCTTAGTCAGCTTCCAAATGAAGTATCTATATATGGAAACTCTTCTATATCTTTGATAATCGTTTTGTCCCTTTCTGTGCAATCTTGGGTTCTCCTATGTGCTTTTAAGCTGGTCAAGATCATAAAGTCATAAGAAATGCACACAATGTTCAAAATGTAGGTACAGTATATACTGCATTTTATACAATAACACAAGAACTTCCATTCTTTTCACTATTTCATTACTGCTTTCTTTTCTGTTATTTGTAAGTGACTTTCACAGTCACTTTCACAGTCACAAAGTGTAGTGCTTTCACAGAACTGTACATTATAAACTTAAAGTTGGATCCCTGAGTATTATTAGTCAACTTGCAGCAGCCTGTGGTACATGTAAATTTAGGAATGCTTTTTCTTTCTGTACATCACTTGACATTTCTGTACACTGAATTTCCTCTCCTATTTATTGTTATAATGCACTATTGTTCTGCACTACCCCGTATTTTATTGTTACTATCCTGAATTACTTAGTTCAATGAGAATTTTTTTTTCACTTTTGTATCACCATTTTCTCAGATCCTTTTTTAATACACCGAACAGCCCACCCAGTGTCCTTTGGATGTATTTCCTTTCTTCACAGGAATATGAGCAATCTGTAATTCTTTACCACTTTACCAAGAGGTATTTTCCATTCCATTTTCTTACTGCTCCAAGCTGTTAGGATGGGAAGATACTCAGTGAGCTATTTCTCACCAACTAATCAGCAACATCATCCCAAATCTATTGCAACCTGCACCCGGTCCCAAGCTGACTTGTTTTTGGTTTAAAAACTCCTTGAAATGTCACTGGATTGTATAGGAAGATTTATAAGAAATTAGGCCATATCTTGCCACTGTTGTCTGTCATACTATGAGTATAATGACTCTGAGAACCAGCTCGGTCCATAAAAGACTGGCATGCTTCAAACACTCTGAAATGTGAAAGTGTTTGGTACAAAACACGCTTTGAAGTTTTATCATGCTAATAAATGTTTATGGCTTTCATTACTGTATATGTGTTCAAAGATCACACATTGTGTGCGCAAAACAATTTTATGAGGGGATTAGGACGTCTTTTCCCTCACATTTCTATCTAATCTATATCTTGTAATAGTATTTTCCGGCTTTGATATGGTATATTAATTTATTTTTGTCTGCCGTGCCCTTTAAAAGGAGAAAAGGTGACAAGGGTAGGTGGGGAGTACAGGAGCAGAAAGTGCTCATTTCCAGGAATCTTTTAAGCAGTCCAAATAAGTAATATTTTCAGAAATAATGAATACTCAGAGAATTATTAGTTATTATTTTTAGGGTTTCCTTTAAATTTTCACTGGACTAATTCTGAAGATGATGGTCTAAACTCAACATAAGGGCTACACAAACCTGTTTCCTCTCAGAACCTGATGAGACCTCTTACAAATTTGAATACTTTGAAGATCATGTATATGATGGAAATAAATTATATTTTCAAATTAAATATTCTTTTTTTTTTCTTTTTCTTTTCTTTTTTTTTTTTTTTTTGCTAAGCTTAGATTTTGGTAAATGGATTGCTTATCTGCAGCACTTCATGTGGCTTCCCTTTACAAAGAGAAGACCTAGTTCAGGATGGGGGAGACTTGCCATGTAGGAAGAGGGAGATTGCTTACACAGCAAAGGGTAGTGTATATAAAATAGTATATGACGCAGGAGAGAGGCTAAAGTCACTTCAGTTTCAACAACATACTGAAGTTCAACATTTGCCTGGTGAAACTATAACCATTAGAATTTATGTCCTCACCTACCTACATATGGCAATGACTAGGCAGAAAATGAGAAATGCAATAAAATTCAACCTCTGTCATATTTTCATGTTCAAACCCCTTTGGTCTTAGCCTCTGAACTTTGCTAACAATTTAGCTTTTGTATTTTTGGTGCGTGTAGAATAATACATATTAAAATTATCCTGTTGCCATAATTGTAATAACTATTCCAATATTGCCTTTTCATTTGTATTTTTTATAAAAAGTTAGAAATTTTAATTCTTTTATGTATTTCTACAGTTTTTTTAATCTACAGATAAAATATTTTAAATTATCTAACATTTAATATGAAGACTTTGAGGAAAAACTAAACATGTGACTGCCAGGCCAGGTCAAACTACTGAAGTTTTAGTTCCTTTTTATTCCATAGTCTGAGGTTGCTGCTTCTATGCAATTATACACACATGCAGCTATTTTATAATGTGCATTGGTACTTTAATGAAATTGTTGAATGCTATAAAAAATTTACAGATGGCTGTAGCTAAATCAAATATATTGGCATAATATTATGGTAATGTATCTTTTTAGAATTATGTTATCTAAAAAGTCCTGAATAAAAAGCATCAAAGTCTACATAGCAGATTTTTTCAATGCAGACTATATCGCTTAATTCTGTTGTCCACCTGAAAAATATGTAGGTATCATCTTTCATTTCCATGGGTTATTCATCCAGAAGATAAGTGAAAGTATGCCATTATGAGATATAAAGGTAGGGCATTTTTTGACAGATTTTCTCACTTCAGAGACAGAAAGGTGTTCTGTCTGAGAAGGATGACATTTTGATTGGCTCATAGGCTGTAGCAGCATAGTCTTTTGTCACATCTAAAAAATCTTTCAGGTCTTGAGGGCAAATTCCCTTTCTGTCTTACAAGGAAAGGAACTTCACATTTTTCAGTGAATGTTCAATACGGAGAACTATAATAGGATTCCCAGGGTTGTACAGATGAGGAGCAGAACTGACTTTTCAGAATGTCATCAAAACTGCCTGCAAAAAAGTGCTCCCTTTCTCAGTGTGGTCATAGTTCTCACGCTGCACTGCAATTCCCTTTTGGTTCAACTGTCCTGGTGTGCTACAGTATGTCATGAGAGAGGCCTGTCATGAATAAGATCCTGAAAAGAGAAGAACAGGAAAATACAGAATTTGACCTACCGTTTGCCAGAATCTCATCATATTAACATCATATTAACATCAAACAGAAAACAAAGCATCACAGCCTAGTTCAGCAAACTTCCAGGTTAGCCAATTTCTCTCTTTTTTTTTTTTTTTTTTTTTTTTACAAAAAAAACCCTGTAGATCCCACTATTTCTTTTTCTCCATGCTTTTTTCCATGTCAGACTGGAAGCTTAGACTTCCAGAATGTGCTTTCAGATAAACAATGCATCTCCTTTGCACCCAGAAAAGTCTTTTTTCACTTCTCTGTAGTGAGGTGGATACCATTTCAGGGCCCTATAAATAGCACTCTGTTTTGCATGGATTAAATTTATCTGCAATGCATGTGAAAATTTGTATGCAAATTAGATGCAGTTCTCAGTTTCTTAACACACTGTTTTTTCCAACCTTTCTTCTCTGAAGGTTAAGCCTTTCTGCTGTGCTTCTTCAGATTCATTGTGGAAGGGTGAGAAGAAAGGGGCCTCTTAGCCACTAATTCACGTTGCAGTATGTGAAATTGTTCCTGTGTTTAGGTGTCAGAAATGAAAAAGTATTTAGCAATTCATTGGTTTGTTTCCTTTAACATATTTATTTAAAACAGATTTGCTTTCTTACTCTGCTGCTTTACATGAATAGTGTTTATGCTGTGCCTTCTGCTCCTTTTCTAAAGGACAAGGATAGTACAAGTAAATTCCTGCTGATCTTGTAGCTTATCGGGGAGCAGACGAGGTTTTTAACACCCAACACTGGGATGTCTGAAGGACAGAATCTCCCATCTCATTGGTATCCAAAGTGGAGGAAGGCAGAAAATGGTCTCAAATTTGGGGGATTAATTTGTGAACTAAATTCAGCTACAGCTCAATGGAACATAGCTGGCATGTAGTTAGAATGGTTTAGTGAACTGCTTTGAAAAGAGGGGAATTCTTTTAGGATGGACAGTTGTTGGAACTGTCCTAACTGGAATAATGGGAATTGTCTTATTTTGTGTGCTTTAGTAGTGATACTAGTCTGGAGGATGCTGAGTGCAGGACTGAAAATAATAGCTTTACCCAGATAAAAATCAGCTTAGATTAAACCGGACATCCTAAAAGGATGGAAGAAAGGAAAGGAAAACAAGTGACCTGCTTCCAAGATGATGATCAATTGAGTTAGGGAATTAATGCATCCTGAGATCTCCTCCAGTGCACTGACCATCTCTATTGTTAAAAGGAAATAAGAAGAAAAATATCAAAATATACTTTGGCGAAAGGTCCAGTTTTATTTCTTACAGAAGAGCTCTTGAATCTTTGCTTATTCAAATTTCCATGGCCTTCCCAATTGCACGGCCATGTGCAGCAATACACTCTATATGGGTTTTTATCCTGCCTTGTTTTTGTCATTAGGCCATGTTAGGAAAGGCCAAGGATTTCATTTGCTTGTAGCTGTTCACTGCAAATGTCTTTAATGAAGAACTAAAGTGACCCTTACATTTGCCTTCGCTTCATGAATTTGGTATGGTCTGCCATATCATTAATGTCAGTGTTTATTTTTGGTTCTTTATTGATTTCTTCAGGCAAGTTATTCACTTTTGTACTGGAGTTTTCTGATTTAATTAGCAGAGTGCTAATACTATTGCTTTGCCAGAATGTCAGTCATGCAGAAGTGCTCAGGAGATGATTTAATTAAATAGGTGGATATAATTCTTTTCTGTAATTGCAGGCAGTTAGGCAGAGAGACATGCAGAGTGCACTAGGCCACATTTTGTCTGGACTGGCATTACTTGCAAATATTTCCAAAATATATGGATCCTCCCTTGATTTCAGAATATACATGGCTTTGAGTGGGAATGAAGGCTTTTTCATTGATCAGTTCACTGAGTATTCCTATGGTGAGGTAATGAACAGGAGTTTCTAGAATCCCAAAGGACTTTTTTTCAGAGGCAGAGCATTGTCACTTCTACGCTGATGTACATAGGCATTTTTGATATATTCACACAATGTCCCCATTGATAGTTAAATTGAATAGCTGAATGTTGTGTAAAAAAAAAAAAAAAAAAAAAAAAAAAAAAAAAAAAAAAAAAAAAAAAAAAAAAAAAAAAAAAAAGACAGAGTTTTATCCCTTCCAAGCATTTTACAGAAAGTAGCTAATGCATATTCTTCTTCTTGCCATAAGATCACATCTGGAGGAAAGACAAAGTTTCAGTTTGTAATAGGATTAGTGGAAGAAAAAAAGGTACAGAAGCTTTGTGCTAGGGTTTCTGATTTCAGGTTTTAGGATGTGTACATTCTTTATACCTCACACACACCTTTTTATGCTATAGTTTGCTTAAGAAATTCGGTTTGTTTTCAGACATGAAACTGTACCCTGTGACTTGTTAAATATAAAGAGCCATGGTGCTGTAATGAGGACATTCCAAACTGTCGGGCTGGCAGTCAGGGAGTCGCCAAGCCATCCCTGTTTCACTGGAAGACAGGAGCATGCTATTGTGAAACTGCCCCGTTGACCACGTTTGCAGCACTGCTGACACTCGATAAGACAGCACTTTTGTTAGAATTTGTGAGGGCTGGACAGCCTACACCAGCTTCCCCTAAAAGCCGGCCCTTCAACATGTGAGGTGGGACAGCATTGCAAATGCAGCTTAATCACTGCAGTAAATCTGCCCCGGTCAAGCACGGGGTGTTGGAGCCACTGGGCTGTGAGTGTCTGTTTGCCTTGCAGTTACTGTGGGCAGCTACTGCTTAGATAATTTTGTTTGGCTGCATGTAACACAAAAGACATGCCTGAGTTATCTAATTTTATATATGACGTCACCAAGATGTGTGGAGAATATTGTGTAGATATCTGCTTTAGTTTAAAAAAAAAGTATTTTAATTCTTTTGGAAGAGCTGGTTGAACTAGTGTTTCGCTTGTTCACAGTGGGGAAACTGTAGGAAAGCACTGAAAATCTGTTACTGCTGAATGCTCTATCCTTGGTGAATGCATGGCTAAAGGCTGAGGGAGCTGGGCCTGTTCAGCCTGGGGAAGAGAAGGCTGAGGGGGGACCTGATCAGCGTGTATAAATACCTCAAGGGAGGCAGTGAGGAGGAGGGGCCAGCCTCTTTTCAGTGGTGGCCAGCGACAGGACTAGAGGAAACGGCCACAAGCTGAGGCACCAAAAGTTCCACAGGAACTTAAGGAAAAATTTCTTCACTGTGAGGGTGACAGAGCCCTGGCACAGACTGCCCAGAGAGGCTGTGGAGTCTCCTTCTCTGGAGATCTTCCAAACCCATCTGGATGCTGCCCTGTGCCCCGTGCTCTGAGTGTCCCTGCTGGAGCAGGGGGTTGGACTGGATGATCTCTAGAGGTCCCTTCCAACCTCAACCAGTCTGTGATTCTGTGGATGTCAACTGAATGTGCGCAGAGGCCTAGCACGGCACTGCTAGTACTGCTGGCCACGGCTGGGGAGATGTCAGCTGGGTTCACAGTGCCACTTCTCTTAGTTATGGGAGCTTTATCTGCGGTGGGAAGGAGGAAGGGGCAGTATCTCCCGCTGTATTAGCTGAACAGAAAAGCTTTTCCCATGGCATTTCAGCAGACCACAGGCTGCAGTGACTGTCTTTGGCTAAACATCATTACAGCTGAGCAAACAGTGAGCAAAGCAAACTACAAGGAATTCTGTTATCAAACAACTGCTATTAACGGCTGCTCAGTTCTGCAGGGCAAGGAAGGAGGATGGGGAAGAGATTAGCTGGCCACCTGTAGCTGCCACGCATTTCAAAGGAAATTCCCTTCAGCGCAGTGAGAGCAGTTGCTGCACTATGCAATGCAGTAAAATCCCACTGCTATCCACGTGGGATCCATTTGGTTCGTGTCCATGTGCGACCTTCCCCAGCGTGGGGACAGGTCCCACTCCGCCAGGGCAGCTCGAAGGGCTCTGTGACCGGCTGGGGAGGCACGATGGGGGAGGACTTGTGGCCTTTACAGCTTCCTACCTTTGAACAGAACCTTGTCTTTTTTAATTCCAGCTTAAAGACCTTTCTGCAAGTATTACTAGACATATGAGGAATCTGAGTTTTGAAATCTAGCTTTGTAGATAAAAACAACTGCGGGGAGAAAAGTTGAAGTTAACATCTTGTTCAAGTGAGTTTTGTGCATGCTGTGTGGGCAGGCAGCTCTCCTGGGTGAGCCAGCCAGGCCCTCAGAGCATTACTACAACTCCTGGCCTTCACCTTCTCTACCTCTGACTCCAGCATTGCTTTTTAGGAGGATTCCTCCTTTGCAAATGCTCAGCAGACACTGGCAGAAACTCTGGAACAAATTAACAGCCACCAAACCTAGAGGCCAGGCTGCATTGAACACGTGGTTTAACAGCATCTGTGAACAGCCCTGTAAGATTTTGTCAAAGATCCTGGTCCAGTTCCCTCTGAAAACATTAAAGATTTCAGTGGGAGATGATTTGTCACCAGTAAACAACCTTCAGCAATTAGATTTTTAATAAGTTGCTTCACGTTTATAGAAATGTGGGCATGCAGTTTTCTCTTTTTCATTCCTTTTCTCTCCACAGCTTTTCTTGAAAAAAAGAAAGGATAAAGAAAACCTCATTCTTTAAACAACTTTGGGTATTATTTTAAAAAAAATTCTTGTTTTCTTTCCCCAATAAGGAGGCTTAAGCAGACTTTGAGCTTCGCTCTGTGCATGTATATCACAGTTAAAGAATATGGGAGCTTAGCTAAGGATTTTAATAGTGTTATGATACTAAATGGCCTAAGTGGATCTTCTGTTGAAATTAAAATATATATATCAATTTATAAGTAGCTTTTGATTTGTAGATTATGTAGAGCACAGCCATGGCATTTCCATTGCTGGCTATAAGTGCGAGGCTGGCATTTTTGCAGTGTGAGACGACCCGAACTTTCTCTCATTTGTCAACATGACGGATAAGCAACATCATCTTTACTCCAACAAAGTGCTGCTGCCTTTATGTCATCTGAAGAATGCAAGTTCCATTAGCTGATCTATTTACATTCTTAAAGTGCTATGCATGCTCAAGTGCTTTACTGGATTGGGCTGTAGTAATTACTTTTGATCTCTGCCAGCTTAAAGCAAGGAGGAAAGTTTCTATCCCCCATCCATTCCACCACACTGTCCAATAAGCTACCAGCACTGTTGGTTTTGAACCTCTATTTGCTGCCATTCTGCTCCTAGAAAAAAGTTCTTTATTCTCAGAGAAATCAGGAATAAATCAGATCAAAGCCACTTTTTGTCTTGTGACATTAGATTTAAGCTCTGTCACTGTCACAAATTATTGTGAAGTCCTTAATTGCAGAAGTCCTCCCTATCTGCAAAAGTATTCAGAGTTTCAAGGGTAGTCAGTATTATGGGAATTTGCAATAAAATTTTTAAGGAAATGGGTACAATGCTAGTTTCTGTTTATCCTTCAACTCAGTTCACTGTAATACAGCATGATTAAAGACAGATTTAAATGCAAGGACAGTAGGGCCTTTATGGAAGGTTCAGGGAAGCTGTTCCATGCTTACATGCCCAAGGGGTCTGTTAAATAAGGTTGTACTTCACTACTAACTGAAGACCAATATAAGATGGTTGTTTGCCATGATAGAAACGTGCAGTTCTCCCTGTACTCCATAGCATACTGTATAATAAGGCATCACATGAAGATAAGCATTTTATGTGACATCTTTTGACTAGTTACACTGCTCTCAGCAAAGTCCAGTGACAGACAGACTGTGTTAGACACGACTTCAGCACTGCAGCTTAGTTTGTATTTATCATTATGATGGTGAACTTGATTCAAAAATTTTGGGGCCCTAGCAAGGTTTAAAATGCCGTTTAGATGGTAAAGGGTTACTGAGAGTGTAGATATACAACCTTTCTGCTTTTAAGAATTTGATCACTGTAAAAGAATTAGGTGAGGCTAGAAGAACTTGTTTGGCTGCAAAGTGTCATCTGCCTGACTTGTTACCTTCCATACTGGACCCAGACAAGCAGAGATAGGTAAATTCTACATTAAAACAGGAATGCACACAATAATAAAACAACCTTGGCCCCTGAACTGACCTTTTAGATTAGTTTCCCACTTCAGCTGAAGAGGTACTGGATATTTTTAACTCACACAGCATTTTAGTTCTGCTGTCGTATTCTCTGTTTTGAAAGCTCTTAGATTAAGTCTCCCTCTGTGTATGTTATTTACCAGAAATGAATTAAATTTATTTTCAGTATTTATTCTAATAATTTGTGCTGTGTTCCTCTGTACTGAGAGTCTTTATTTTCTGGGTATACATTGAAGTTTTTTTGGGAAAGCCTGTCTGTTATTAATACACTGGTGAGGGCTGGTCTTCGTGTCCTTCATCCTTTGGCTTTCTGATGTGGTGTCCAGACAAGAACATGCAAACATGGGACACTTTGAGTGGAAAAAAAAAAAAAAAAAGACCCACTATAAATGAAGTGCGAATAGTAATAATCCTTGGAGATTAAATCACCTGTAACTTAGTTCTGTATTATTCCTCTGATCTTTATTGCCTTAGCAAAACAGATTCAGCACCAAGGTTGCCGGCAGGTTTAAAGTACTTGATGCAGACTTGTCAGTTTGGAGTTTTTGTCATGACAGACCCTCTAACTGTGTTCCCATTAACTTGTGCTGGATTGGTAACCCCAAGCAATATGAAGAATGCTGCCCAGGCCATTATGAGACTGCTGATGAAAGGCTCTGCATTTCTGTAGGAGAAACCCTACCCCTTTGTCAGCAGTAGAGCTCTGCTTTTAAAGTGAAACTTCCTTGGGCTGCCACAGCTGAGACCTGGAGCAGCTGGCTTTCAAACTAGAGTTTTCATAAAGCGAGAAAAGCCATCTGTAGGTTTTATTTAAAACAGATATGTTAAACGAAAGAAGAGCAAATTTCATTATTTGCACTGTGAAGCCCTTGACATAGTAAGTAATATATAAGTAATATGTAACCTAAATGTAGTTCCCTAATAAAATAAGTAGGGTTTTTCCTATTTGCAAAGAATTGTAGAAACAGTCCAAAGCATTTTATCATTGCAGCACAGTAGAAAAAGAGAAAACATTAACCGGATTTATATTTGTTTAAAAAAGCATCAAGGGTTCCCATACTAACTATTATCTCATTTTCTATGTATTTTGCTATCAGCTGTTTTCCCATGCAGTGTTATTCTTTGTTCTACTAACTTCTGATTACATTGTAATTTAATTATTTTATTGTGGCCTTGTTAATGATTGTTTTGCCTAATGGTTGTCCAAACTAGTTATGCTTTCTCCAGAAGTGTATACTTTACTCACTGTGAAACCTCTAAAATTGATGCCAAATTCAAAATACTGCAAGGTGCAGCCCATGAAGAGGAAGTTGGCTTTTGTCTGTCTTTGATTTGCTTGTTCAAGTTCTTTCCCTTTTCACTCCTGCAGACAAAACACCTGGCTTAGGATTGTGTAATATCGGTTCATTTTCTGTAAGTATTTCCTGTGAAAACAGTTTTTGTTATACAGGTAAACTGGGAATATGAGATACAGTTTCTATAAGAAACACACTTGGAAGTGCCCCTGGCCTCACAGGTTAGGTCACCAAAATGTGCTGCAGAACCTTCTTGGTCCATGTCATATTCCAGCCTTGAGCAAGACTCGGCAGAAGATCCTCCCAGTACTGTTGAGGAAAGGCGCTTTGCAAACAGGGGGTTTTCAAAGTACTTGAAAGAAAAACTAATCCAGGCTCTGCTGAGCTGGCTATAAATTTTTGCCAAGAACACTTTGCAGACTGGTCCTTTATGATTCAAGGCAGAGAAGCAAGTAGTTCAGTCTGCGGTATCTCTTTTATATAAGGAGCGATAGGCCTACAGATGTGGTCTTTCAAGTGGTGAGGACCAGGCTTGTGTAAGCCTGCATTTAGCCAGATACACGTGTTCAGGTGTGGTCCCATTGAGTTCAGGAGGTTATACAGATGCTGATCAAACTAAAGAAAATCACATTAATAAACTGCACGGATTTTAAGACTAGACCACCTGTAAGAGTTTAAAGAATCATATTTATTTCTGTAACTAGTTATTTGTTGCCAGGCTTCCTGGCTGCATGAGGAGGATGTTGGCAGCAGGTGGAGGGAGGGGATCCTGCCCCTCTGCTCAGCTCTGGGGAGGCCGCACCTGGAGTATTGGGGGTAGTTCTGGGCTCCCCAGGACAAGAGGGACATGGAGCTTCTAGAGAAGATCCAGTGGAGGGCAGCAAAGATGATTAAGGGACTGCAGCATCTCTCGTGTGAGGAGAGACTGAGTGAGTTGGGGCCTGTTCAGCTTGGAGAAGAGAAGGCTGAGAGGGGATCTGATGTATGAGCACATGAAGGGGGAATGTAGGGAGGAAGGGGCCAAGCTCTTCTCAGTGGTGGCCAGTGACAGGACAAGGGGCGGTGGGTACAAGTTGAAACACAGGCAGTTCCATCTCCATGTGAGGAAGAACTTCTTTCCTGTGAGGATGATGCAGCCCTAGAACAGGCTGCCCAGGGAGGCTGTGGAGTCTCCTTCTCTGAAAATCTTCCAACCCTGCCTGGATGCCGCCCTGTGCCCTGTGCTCTGGGTGTCCCTGCTGGAGCAGGGGGTTGGACTGGATGAGCTCTAGAGGCCCCTTCCAACCTCAACCGTTCTGTGATTCTGTGATGATGAGCAGCTGAACACGTTAACAGATTTCTGGATTTATCCTTCTTCCAAACAGAGTAAAAACAGCCATCATAATCCACCGAAAGAATTTACCATAGCAATGTGCAACTTTTTTTTTTTTTAAAGGTTTTGGTGTGTGTACCACAGCGCATAATTTTTACTTCTGAAATACCGCTTTCCTCTTCTTCCTTTCTTTAGTGAAGAGCTATACTAAGACTAGTGTCGTTAAAGGAGACTGTATTGGGTTCAGGATCAATACAAGTTACTTTAGTGCAGACAAAATACCAGTGCTTTAAATTTACAAGATTTACATCTGCCTGCCCCTGTACTGTTGCTACTTGGGTTCTTATTGGAAGGTAATAGCCTGCTTTTCTGGTAGTTTTGAAGCCTCCCAACAGTCCTCAGTCCTGTTTATTATTTCTGTACCTTCTATAATATGGTTATGAGAGACTTCAAATGTCATTAGTGTTATATACACACACGTAACAAAGACATTTCTTAATAAATAGCTGTACTGCTACAATTACTGTCCTGAATGGCTCTTCCTCCAAAATGCTTGTCATTTCATGTACAGCAAATTAAAGCCATGATTTAATATCACTGTTGTGGAAGAGAAAATTAACAGACCATCCTATTCAGAAAGCTGGGATGGGAACATGTCTTTCAAAGACCTTGTGTGTGCTAAAAAATTCAGGGGAGTCATATGGATGTTTTTACATTTCGCATGGTTCACGTATAAGTTAAAAAGTGTGTGGAGAGAGAAGTTGTCTTGCTTTAACGAGTTAAATGCCTGAGTTTTTGCAGGGTGCAGACAAAATTGCTGCTGTTTGTGTATTTAATGTTTTGGCCAGCCAGCAGCAAGCCAGTGTCACAGCATATTTGTTTTCTCTATTGGTTTGTACAGTGTCGTGCCAGCAGTGGTTCTGGAGGCTGACTGAGTCAGCAGGTGCCACACAGACAAAATAACGATGGGGAAGAGAAGAAAGGGCTGAAGAGCTGCCAGGCATTATGCCCTCCTTTTATAGTCCTTGGGATGAAGTAAACATACATGACACCTTTCTTCTTCCTGCCTATCCAACGGCTTTATTTTTCTGGGTGTAGCTTCACAAGCCTCAAAAAACAAAATTATCAACCTTGAACACTGCATTTGGAAAGAAACAAACGGGCCTATCCATAAGTGACTGTAGTAACTTAAAGCAGTATTTGTGTGTTCCCTGTAGTGCTAAATACTTGCCTATTATAATATTTATGTATAATATTTAAGTATAATATACTTAAAAATGCTCTTGAATCAAATTGTGTAAGCAAATATACAGCAGTCTGCTTCTTCTGGCTTATGTTTGCTTACCCTACTTTATTAATGTCTAACTGAACTCAGCAGATAATTTAGGAGAAGAAGGCAAACCAAATGCATCCATGCATTTGCTTAATAAAAGTTCATGGAGGAACGTGATAGTACATGGATGTACAAGATAGTACAAGGCTTTTGATGCAACATTCTGTTTTCACCTGAAAACTCTAATAATATTGTTTTTGAGCCAAAATAATACTACAATGTCTAAAGAGACTTAACTGTCTCATTTTTGATTAAGAAGAGAGATTTTGAACTCAAGATTTTTTCACCATTTCACATGTTAGGCTAGTCATTCCCTGAGTTTTCAAAGTTGAAAAAGAAAATTATAAAGTAAGACATATGGCTTTCTGAATCCTTTTGTAGTGATTTCCAGGGTCCATTCTCTTGTGATAGAGTGTTGAATTTGTAAAAGAACCATTTATATAAGAAATGTTAATTTGACGCAGGTGCTTTTCTGGACAAGTCAGATTGTCTTCATTGTCTGGATTCAAAAGCCTTCTCTGTACATTAAATTGGCTTATAATTATCTAATGGGTGTAAAATTAACAGTGAACAAATTTAAACAACATCAAGGCAGGAATTTGAACAGACAAAATGTTTCACCTACAGTTCCCAAGTGTTTCACTTAAAACGTTTGTGCTTACAATGTTAAATATGGATGACATTCCTAACATGCATTATAATCCTTAATGATGAGGAAAAACATCAATAAAGATGCTTAGTTGATTAAATGTGACAACTTTGACATGTATTACTTTTTTTTATTCGACACAGCTGCACAAAGGACCTTATCTGAGGAACCTGGCAATTAATGCCTTGTGTTGGTTAGATTTTGGTTGAATTAGATATTCTAAGTCATATTTAGAATGATAATGGCAAGGTTTTTACCTTTTTTCTATATGTATTTTAACAAAAAGTACTGTGAGATCAATACAAAATTGCAGTGGCTCCAAAAAGCTCTGTATTCTACCACCAGTTTTCCAGTGTGCCAGTAAAGAATCCTGACATCTCAGAAGTTATGTTTGAAGGAAGAGACAAGCAAAACAGCAAGACATAGTTGGGCATATGCTTGGTTGTTTTGTGGACCCTCCTGTAGAATCTGCACATCATATCAAACCTCTTTTAATGTTGGAAGAAGTCAAGAAATGTTTTTTGCTGCCAGCATGAAAAATAAGACATCACAGTACCCCTGTAGCTCAGGGAAATAAAAAGCCCTCAGTTCTCTCCCATGTGCACACTGACTACAGGTGGGCTTGTATTAAGTCTGAACATCAGTAAGGATTTGATGCACCCAGTGCCCAGGAGGTTGCAGCTGTGTGAAAGCTGGTGCAGCTGGGAAAGCAGCAATGTTTTGAGTTAGACTTTGCAACTTTAAAAGAGAGATTTGCATATTTTAGTCTCCTTTTTTTGCAAATGAACTAGCCTGATTTTAGTTTGAGATACCTGTATGGAGTGAGGGGAGATCTCCCTAGTACTTGTTGGTCACAGGATTAAGAATCTGTGGATTGGATTTGGGCCCTGTTCCCATGCTTGAAGGTGCTGGCCCATTGAGAACGCTCTACAAGCACACCTAATTTGTTAGAAACTAGCTTGATATTTTTAAGTGTGCTATATGACTTTTGAGGGTTTAGTCTGCAAAGAGTGTATAAGTACCATTCTTAGCTAAGGCTTCATATTTCTGGAATACTTTATAAGATATATCAGGTCTCTATGGGCAAGAAGAACTGAGAAGTTCACAGAATTATAGATTTTATAAAAATAAAAGGCCTATGTGTTTCAATGAATGAAATTTAACCTGATGTGGGAAAGGATTCTGCTGTACTTGTGCTGTTTGGTTTGGCTACTATTACAGAAAAAAATTCCAGCGTTGAAATCAAAGGGTAAATACAACTGGCAGGAAGTTATAAAGGTGAATTGCGTAAGATGGGGCTGAATAAAAGCGGACTACTACTCTATAGCTTCTGTGCAGAGTGCTTTGATGTATGGTTGGTACAGCAGTATGCAAGAGAGAGATTTGGCATTTAGTGCAGTTATTTTGCTGGGTGAAGGTGGTACACAGTTAGAGGAATTAATTCTTTTTGGAAGTAAAAAATAAGGCATTTGATCAGTTTGAACAATAGATGAATGTGTGCTGTTTTCTATAGGCTAGAGTATCCTTGCAGTTCTTCATACTGAATCAGTTCGGGAAACAATTGGGAAACAATTATGGTTGGAATCCTGGTTGCAAATGTAGAAGGAAATAGCTAAGCCAAGGTTGTTAATGCTGTTCCCTATCTGCTGTATTCCTACTGACTACCTAGCAGTGCTGCTTCTTTATAGCCTTTCAGTTCAAACTTAAGTTAGGCTTCTGGAAGTCTTTTATTTAGTTAACAATTGAATTAATTGTTAACTATTGAATTGTCTTCAGGAAATACAAAAAAAAAAAAAAAAAGCCACTGTGAATATGTTCTTAATCTTTAGTTTTATTATACACAGATAAATTGCTTTTTCTAGGCAAGGGCAATCAATATGCAGAATGTTTGATATGTAAGTTAGGTTAATATGCTTGATATTGTTAAGACTTTTCAAAGCAGTGAACACAGTTACATTTCTTCATTGCCGACATGTGACGTGTCACACGCTGAGGAGTGACCTGACAAATGGGAAGAGGAATGGAGTCAGATGACAGTGGGAAAAGGCTCCGGCATCGGGACATAGCCTGGAGCTGGCCGTCTCAACCATGATCCCTCACACCATAGCTCACTTCTACCTGCAGGGCAGTGCAGGGCAGCTCGGGGACCTGCCTGCCCCGCGACACGCTGCTCTCCTGCCTCCTGGGTCATGGATGGGACACGTTGCCTCTCGGCCCATGGGAAGGGGCCACCGCGTGTTTCTGAGGAGGGCTGAGCTAGTGAACAAGCAGCCTAAGCTGAAAAGCCACCTGTGTGAGTCTCAGTCTCCTTGCAGGAGATTTATTAGGCTTGCATGACAAGGTAATTTTAAAACAAATGACAGCTAGAGGTCATGGTGTTGAGAGGAATGTCTTCCCATGGCATTAAATGCAATTGCATCTTGTGAGATGCATAATAATTGTTTAACTGCTTCAGAAGAGTAAAGACAGATTTTCCAGTGAAACTGTAGGAATTTTGTTAAGCAAATTCAGCTAACTTACTGCTCACCTGTACAAAAGAGAACTGCACCTCCTGAAAGCTCCAAACACCTAGCAGAATCATTAACAATGATGAAGATTTCACAAGCATTTTAACACTCATGATTTCTACACTGGGATAGAGCTTTGTTTAATCTTGACTTTTCTCTGTCATAATTAACACCTTTTTAACACTCAGATTCTGGAGATCTTCCAGGAGAAAAAAAAAAAAAAGAAAAAACCTTCTTAGCTTGAAAGATAGACTGAAGTAGCATTGAGATTACTGATATGTGACCTAGCAAATGTTAAATCTCACAGAGCATTTTATTTCAACTTAAAAGTCCAAGAGATTTCCCTAAATTGTTGAAAGAATAAAGCGGCCTTTGAGATTATAGCACAGGCATTTTATAATGAGCAATCCATGCAAACGTCTCTGCAGAAGTCAGGTGTAAATAGCTACAGTAAAAGCAGTCAAGATGTGGATGTCTCACGCAAGTAATTTCAGGTGCATAATAATTTGAATTATCCCTTGGTTCATTCCTTTTTCTGAATTTCTCAGGTGCTGCATGAAGCTGAGATTCCTGATAGTTGCAGTGATGGTATAAGCACAGTTACAATGAGAAGAAATTCAGTTTCATTCAGTGGATGCAGACCCCAGGGAAGATCCTTTGTTTAGAAATGCCATACAGGACACAGGGTCATTCAGAATAACCATACTGGCTTCCTGCCGGGTTTGTTTCCATGACTGGTCCTCCAAAAAAAAGTTGTACTTTATTCTGTACTGTTTAAATACCTGCTTTGGCATGGCTCACCAGAGACTGAGCACTGGGACAAAAGCAGTGCTATGTGTTTTATATTTCAGAAAGGATTAAGGAAACACAGAAGGAAGTATTTCTCAAGGCTCAGGCAGACATTGTGCATTTTCGTGCAGCTTATGCACTGTCTGTGTTTATTATTAAATTGGTTAAGCTGAACGTATGCAGCTTGGTTCAGAAGTGGCTTTGCTAACAGTCGCTATCTAGAGAAGTCGGTTAATAAGTATTGACTGTAAAGCACTTCACTTATGTTAGCAGAGTATACCATATACAAATTTAATTTACGTAGTAAACCAAAGCTAGTATTTATCATACTGCAATATAAGAGTTTGGTATACACATCTTATCTAAAGCATTTTTATGGTGTCTTGTGATTACAGGGTTTTCTTCTTTGTTGTGTTTTATTCCATTTTTCACCAGCAATCACCTTGTAGCTGAGTGTCAACAGCCCCCAGGTTCAAAGGTGGAGATGTGGAGCTACACCATTTCTTGCTGCAGCTCCCCGGGCAGTTCTCTGTGTCAGTGAGAATCGCTTTCAGGCTGCTCATTAAGTGGTGACTGCTCATTGCTAATTCTAATTTGGGTCCCGGTAGCCCAGGGACTTAGTTTTTAGGCAGCACCTAGCAACATAATGTTTGGTACTACTGACTAAATTCCTCTTGTGTTTACAGGAAGAGTTTTTAAAAAATACTGTGAGTGAATTTCAAGTATGCAGTGCTTGTTCTGCTTTCTAATTTCAGCCTTTTGATGAGCACAAGGGCTTATTCTGTTTAGTATAAAAGCAGGTCTGATAGGCCTTTGGTCAAATGGAGATTCTGCATGGCTGAGTCCCTCTTGTGCTGCCAGTCATGGAGAAGCTGAAGTCATGTTTCTGCATTTCAGATCATCCATCAATTGGACAGTCTGTAAATGAATCTCCATGAACCCCTGTAAAATACTGCCAACTTTTTTAAAACTTTTTTTTTCCTTTTTGCTATTTTCTGGGTTGCTGCAAGGCACCGAGACCTAAACAGAATGACTTCTTTTGTAGTCCTTTTCAGATCAGAAAATTTCATTGGCACTTATGTGGCAACCCTGTTTCTTTGGAACCAGCCTGTTAGGGGACAACTTGCCAAAAAGAGGCTCCCAAATTGGATTGGAGGGGAAGGGAAGAGCATCCCTAAAAAACATCCACCCGCTTCCTGGCAGGATAATCTGGCCTGATAAGCATAGGAACAGCTGCTGGAGTAGAAGTATCACTCAAGCCTTCTTTGCCTGCTATCAATGGCTCTGCTTGCAGTGAATAAAGCTGAGGAAATGGCAGCCTTGCAGGGCTGGGGTCTGGATCATCCCAAGTAAAATATTAGGCAATTAAAGACTGAAGACAGACCTTGAAAGTCACCTGTGTCTGTTATAAAAGGGGGAGAGATTTCACACGGGAAGGAGTAGAAAACAGGCTAAATACCTATAGGCCTGGGAAAGGAGCCTCAAATGAAATTTTAAAGGAAAATTTAATCAGAGCATCAAGTCTATGTGGAACTAAAGGCAATAGAAGAGAGGTTTAAACCAGTTTTTACAGAATCTTTAGAAGGAGGATCAGGAATTTGACTTTGATGAGCAAAATGAGACATGTCCAGTCAAGGACATATCAACTCGGCATTCTTCTCTGGATGCAGTATTTTCTCTGATAATTATTGCCTGAGGCCATCTTTTATGAGATTCATAAAACAGCAAGGAATCCAGTGCTACTTCATAGTAAACATAGATTTAACTGATAACTATGAATTCACCTGCTTGTTTGTTTCTGCTCTTTATTTAAACTTTCCTATGATAGAGTTTTAAAGATTATTTATATCTACTATGTGTGGTTCTAGTTGATAACTAATACCGTTTTCCACAGTGGAATTCCCCCATCAAATCAGGTGAGGAATATAGGATTTCCCATTCTCCACCTGCGGATTTCCTGATTATCTGTGATTCCAGATGCACCAGTGAAAGCAGAAGTTGAGAGCGTTTCATTTTGGGCATGAAGCCAGCATGCTTTTCCAAAATGAGACAGTAATATTTTGCCTTGTTCTCTTCTGCTGTGGTTATAGCAAGGGTGCTAGTTGAAAATTGTGTTGCATTTATGAGTAATAGTTTTGATGAATTATTTACAATTGTCTGATCATTTGGGCAAATATGGAGCACAGTATGTAGAGTACAGTACTAAGGAAGTTATTCAGTATACATGTCTATGTTAAAAACAGAATTGTATGAATTTGTATTCAATCCTGAAATTAAAGACTCAGTGTTTTTCCAAGCAGTGTGTATAATATTCATTTTTGCATTTGCTGACCTAAAATTTTACCGCTGTAGTGCTAATGTATTGGACCCTTTCCATGGAGAATTGGTGGTGCTGCAAGACATTAAGGCCATAATTTTTTGGTTGTATTCGTTTGTGTGCATGGCTGTATAGGCTGTATAAATGCCAAAAGGCTTTTAGAAAGACTTCATATAAAAAAAAAAAAAACAAAAAAAACCCAAAGACTTCAATATGAAAAAAATCCATTTCATTATTCAAAGGCCATTTTTCAGTACTTGTGTCATTTAAAGCAACCGACTAGCTTGTCTTCATATGGGACAAATGCCAAATGCACATCTCTGACAAAAAGTGAGTTGTCACTGAAAAACTGCCCAAGTCTTTGTGCTTAACATTTTTTTTCATGATTCTCAGAAAAGACCAAGAATAAAAATGAAATGGTCAATGGATCAAAAAAATGTGGTGTTACTCTCATGAATAAAGCAGGATGAATGTGATAAAAAGATTTAAGTATAGCAGTATGTTTGAGACACTGTATCTGACTGTCTTTAAAAAGTCTATTGATCTCTTTCTAAGGTTTTCTTCACCTTTGAAGATGAGCGAGATGATGATTTCACTTTGCACAAATGAAGCAGGAAACTATTGGAGATAGCAGGAGACTAAGGACGTAACGGCTCTGTGATGGAGAGCAAACCCCTAGAGGTCAGTATAACCATAGTAACATTAGCGCAGAAATATGAGTTTAGGCAATATTAAGAATAAAATAAGCCAGTTATAGAAAGAAGCTCGTAGTTGTTTGCAGTCAGTCCTTAAATGACCCCTCTCAAGCAGAGCTGAAAGCCGCGAGTAATTCCTGGTGGTACAAGCCAGCATTGTATCACAGCACAATGTCAGAAGGTCACCAAAGTGTGGAAGAGGCTCTGGGATCGGGTCGTCTTCGCAGCCAGTGGGCAGAAGTGGAACAAACTGATGAGCTTTACGTGGGGGAGGAGTGCCAAGGATAGTGCCTGCTGGTGCCCTGAGCGGAGGAGAGGAGCATGCCAGCCCTTGTAAGGTAAGGAGGGTGCTATGGAGAGAGCTAGCAGCCGAGGTGAAAGCAAGCTGGCTATGCACGAGGAAACTAACCAGAAAATAAGCTAAGAAATTGTGCTTGTCACATTGGCTGGGAAAAGCCAACAAAATTCACTAAGCATAATGGGCCTGCTAACTCTGTTAAAGGGCTGAAGCCTTTATATTAGTGACAGCTACAGAACAGACACTGTGCTTTGTCTACATATTGCAAACACTGTCTCAAAAGAAGCTTTCTCATGCAGTAAATGGAAACAGATCACTTGGAAACTCCTTCTGAAAGAGGACGGCAAAATGTACTCACTTCTAGTATTCATAATAAATGGTATAGCAATGGTAAAGTAAGCATTAGTTAGTCTCTTTGACAAGGAAAATATAATCCATAGTATAAATGGAATTGTTCAGATACTAGACTTTCTTTCGAAAACACTCTACACTCTGTGTGTTGGGAAGCAGGTTATGATATGGCTGTGCCACAGCCTTGCAAATGTTGATGAAACCCAAATCTGTAAAATGTACTTTCACTAATTGTATTAAACCCCAAAAGAATTCTCTACCAACCAGTTCACCATGACATGAAACAGCAGCAACTTTGCAAATGTCACAGGGGCTGTACCTTATTATGCTGTAGATGATTTGGAGTTCTGGCTTTTACACGGTCCGCTGAGGTTCCACAAAATGGTCGTTTCACTCCCCATGGGAAAACATGGTATGATTTGCTACCAAGCTGAAAAAAAACATGTCACATAAAGATGGTAGTACTTCACTGTTCTTGTGGTCTTGCTTGAAGACTATTCAAAGTTCATGTTGAACAGGTTTATCCAAAGATGTTTAAAACATTCAGTTATAGGTGAATGAAAACATTCAGTTATAGGTGACAAAGTGTAAAGCTAATTTTGGTGGCAAAGAGCTAAATGACTCAGAACAAACAGAAGCTAAGGGCTTGATTCAGTCAGCTCAACAAAACTCCCCCATGTCATTTGAGACACTGAAGAGTCTGCATAGGGCTGTCAGATATGATGCTCCAAGAACCTAAAGGAGACTTATGCAGTTTTGGATTTGCATGTGAATGCCATGTGGGAAATCCTGGGCTTCTCAAATGTCACTAGTTGCTTGTTTCTAGGCAGCTGAATCAAGCTCCAACTGTTCTTATATTCCCATAATAGCGATGCTCACTGGAAGCATATGAAATAATTCATTTTTATTCTTTTTGTTGGTATGGGCACAGTCTAACTTCATTACAGTAGTTCTTTGTGTTAACTTCATTGAGTTTTCAACACTACTTTTGAAAACAAGGAGAATTCCAAAACAAATTGTATAAGAGCTTAGATAACAATGGCTTCAAAAGGGAGCATTAATCAAGACCTAGCCCCTGGTGCCTGAATAACTTTCAAAAGGAGACAAACAGTGTTTGTTTTGCCTTTTTTTTCTCAGCTCTGACTGTCCAAACTGAACTCTAGCCTGGGGCAAACTGAGTTAAAACAAAAAGTTAAAGCTCAGTTTAAATAAGAAAAAAAAAAAGAAGAAAAGAAGCCTATAACACTCATAATCAAAAAACGAAAGAGGGCCCAGATCAGATCACATTTCAGCTTTACAGTGGTATGATGGCATTGACTTCTACATGATTGTGTTGATATAATTGAAAACAGAAGTAATCCAGTGCATTATACTGGAAGCATGGAAAAAACCCCAGAATTTACTCTTCATAGAGACTTTTGAAATAATTTTTGAAATAATTTATTTTGAAATAAATTTTAAATGACCTGCAACGTTTGTTCCATGCCAAGAAGCTTTTGGTATATAGAAACTGATTGTCCCCTTACATATTTTTTTTTTTGTCTGAATTAAGTTATCTTCTGTTTAAAACATTGAATCTTAATTTTCCACTGCTTCTTCGTATGATGCCACTAAGAGAAAATAAACATCTGAATTATGGAATAAATCATTAGAAAATAGGGAATACAGATTGATGAGACCAAAACATTATTTACTAATGGAATTACGCTTTTGGACATCCGTAGGAGATAAGTAGGAATATAAAAAAGCATTATTGTAAAGATCCTCAATTTTCATACCTATTTGTTATTGTACAAAGCTGATAGAAGTTTGCTCTGGCTATTATATAAGCCATTTGAATGAATGTAATACATTGTCGTTATCTGCTCAAAGAGATGTAAGTGTCAGTAGGGTTTCTGTGGCAGAGATTAGGTACTGTAACATTTGCTGTGTAAAGTAACTGAATTAATTTTCCAACAGAGACAACTCTTTATATACAGACTATGTGCAAAGTCCTATAGCTGGGTTATCTGGTAAAATGGAATGACAGACAGACATTGATTAAAAATGTTAAATCTTCTTTCAAAATTAAAAACAAATCAGAAAATGTTAGTCAATGTCTGCCACTAAACAGGTGCTACACACTAGTAGCCAGTTGTGTACTGTAGGTACACTATGGTACTGTAGGTACTAGTGTACTCTAGGTACACTATGACTTTTTAAATATATTATAAATAAAAATACGTAGCATGTATTGCACTGTTCATAGCATAGCACTTTACAGTGCAAGACGGATATTAAAAAAGAATCTGATTTTTTCCATTTATAAATTATGGAAGGGATCTCTCCCTAGCAGAAACCCAAGTCCATTAGTACTAAAACCTAATGTTACATTATTTTTATATATGTTTTTTTTTATTCCCGGTATTACATACTACTAAGAGAGGATATAGGGTAAAGTATGCAGTTATAGTGGCAACAAAAGTGACTCTAATGAAGGAACGGCCAGTAACAGTAACAGCACATAAATTTGTTGCTCTCGATGGAGCAACAGGAAGAATTGTTCCCTGGCCCGCATAGTTTGCTTCCCTACTGATTAGGCCATGCCTATCCCTGCGGATCTGCTCTTTAGATGAAGTGGGTCTTCTGAGCAGATCTCCCTGTTTACAGCAGTTTAGACATTACCTGAGGTACACAGGGAGTAATAAAAAGCAGGTGGGTGACTTCTCAGTCATACTGTTTCGTGGATAGCCTGTTAGCCACCTCTGCAGTTTAATGACAGATTGTAATTGTCTGCTTTCCTGAAATAGCACATGGAATGTCAAGGCTAGAAATGCTTCAAAATATTTCCCCCCTTCACCAGATATTTACATGAATAAAGCTTCTTGCATGGCATGCAATTCTTGCAGAACCTTTCTCCCACCTTTTATGATTATTATTTTGCAAGAGACTTGGCCTCAAGAGAAACAAATTGACTGAAAATAGATTGACTGGAAACAACTGTATGAAAACACAGTTTATTGCTTGCCTTTTTGAAGGTCAGTAACAGCCATAATGCCTGGGAAAATAGGTTCCCAAGCAAGCCATTGGGTGACATTTCTTCTGCGCACTTTTTCCCACAGATGATGAAGTCAATTCAAAGTTCATAGAATCATTGGGAATATTGTGTGTTATCTTGGCTGTGCCTTAGGTTAAGTACCTCAAGCTGTGAAAGAAAACCATTTCTGTATACTTGATTTCATTGGAATACTTGTGTCTCTCAAGATGGACTGCGTGATCAGGCCAATGCCTGGAGGTGGCCGTGTGCCGGGGACCTTCGGAAGCACCTGCTGCCCCTGCCACTTGCCCTGGGAGCCTGTGACCCTGCCATGGCAAGGAGGCAGCCAGGCGCCTCCTGCCCTCTTTTCTCTTGCCATTCCTCCTGCCTTCCTCTCTGCTTGTTCTGTGTTAAATACTGCAAAAATTACAAAACTGCTCCTGACTAAAGACCTGTCTTCATTGTGTTTTTTCTTGTAATTCTCACAACTGTGGTGGCATCAGTAGAGCGTTAGCTGATGATGCACATACATGCTCCCTTTGCTCCTATTAGCACTGAGGGAGCTTCTAAAGCAGAAACAGGACAATTCCATTAAATCTCTGCTGGGAATTTTTCGTGTTACTTTATTGTAGCCATAGGTCTTGAAGGGGGGAGCAGGAAGAATCAGCATGGGGAGATATCTAGACAGGAGATTTTTCTACATATTGCGAAATACAGATGGGTTTAATGCTTGTTGTTTCACACTTACTTTTCTCCTCTTCAGAGATAAAAAGCCAAACTGCCTCATGAGCACTAATGAAACAACAATTTTGAATTGGATCTGTTTAGTCATGGAGCTGTTGTAGCTATGATGGTGTAAGAATATGGGGCAGGGCAAAATGACTAGGTAAAGATAGGATGTTTTTCTAGACCAAGTAGTGCAATTAGAAGGATCAGACAAGCTCAGGCCCACCAGCCTTTCTTCAGACTTCTTCAGATTCCCCTACCTCAGCTGGTTTATTTTCTGTTCAGTGACTGGTCCTGAAGGGCTTTATAGTTCTCCTTTCTAAGAGAGATGTTATCTGTAAATTATTTCACTGTTGATTCTTTTTCTGATGCAGTCAAAAAAATGCTCATGTGTGATGTCGAAGTTGGTAAGAGACGTGCAGTCCAATTTTTGTTGAACTTCTTGGGACTTTTAGGGAATGGAGTTACGTTAAGAAGGTTTCCTTTTGGCTGTGGAGAGTTCTTTAAGATGACATCAGGAAGACAGTTCTTAATTCTTTTCTTTTTTATTATTCAGAAATTTATCTGGACAAACAGTTCAAGCTTTCAGAGAGGACAGACTTTTCTGCTAGGAGCAGGGAGTGTTTAGTACTAGAGAATCAAATGGTTCCCTCAGCCCCAGAACTAGGCTGTTGGGTAGTGCTCTTATTTTTTTTTCCTTGGCAATTTTCTCTTTACTAAGATATACTATTTAGCCTTACATCCTTTTACCTGTTTTGAGGCTCAGGACTAACACCTATGCTATAATAGTGATGAGTACAAAGTCAGCTACATAAATGATGAATTAGAAGAGGGAGCAGTCACGGTACATGATACGAGCTTGATGTTCCTTGGATCTGCTTAAAGTACAAGGAATGTGCTATCTGCTCTGCTTTCTTAAAGAACACTTAATGGCTTGTTCATGTTTTTTTTCAGTTTTTGTAGGAAGACTCCCAAAGGAAAGGCGTGGGTTGTATCAGCTGGGAGGACAACATCAACCTCCCAGCTGTGATAACCGTCTTGTGGCCACTTACAGCATGGAAAAAAGAGTTAGGGACTCAGACCTTAGGGAATGTGTTTGAAATACTGCCAGTTTAGCCAGTCCCTTCCTTCTCTTGAATTAAGCTCCAGGCATGTCAACCGAAATAACTGTTCAGTGTTCTTGGTTGACTTGGAAAGATTGTTCTGGCTGCTGATCGCAGAAGACACAAGTCGCTTCATATTTACTAGTGAAATCCTATTCCAGAAGCCCACGTAGGTGTCCCAGTGCCTGTTAGGTAAGCCTCTGTAGAAGTACAGTGACGCTTCGAAATAACCCTTTCAAGGACTGCAGCCTCATTAGTAAAGTCTTTTGTGTCTCTTTTCTGATGCTGAAGAGTAACTAGCATCTTAATGCTTCACAGCTGTCTAATGTCCAGAACTTGGGTAGGCAATGCAGGGATCCAGGGCCTTTGTGAAACCATATTCAAATGTGCCCAGTTTGACATCTGAGTTAGAACTTCACCAAGATAGATGTTCATATACTTCCAGGGTTTCTTGTCTTCAGTTGAAATGGGAAAAAGTTTTTTCAAAATTTCTGTTTCCGTATTTCAGGAAAGAATAAGAAAGTTTCCTTTCTCTATTCTGAGTTTTTAATTAGTATTATTCTTTAAACTAGTTCAAGTTGGTCTTCATTTCACATGATCTACCCTTTCATTGCATATTAGATTCAAGTCTAGAAAATATCCTGATCAGTGTAAATATCAGAAAAGGCTTCATCTTCACTTAGGTGGATACCTAGTGAATATCAGATACTGTACCAGGTCTGAATCCAAACTTGACAGGGGAATCTTTTACGAAGAGAGGAAAAAAACCCAAAAACCAAAAAACAACAACAACAAAAAACATGTCTGTTTTTATTTGCTCTGTAATAAATTGTAGTAAAATAAGTTATTGCAAGGTAATGAAGCATTCAACTGGAAAGAGGAAATGGAGATAATCTGAGGGTAAAATTGATACAAGAGGAATTTGATAGAAACACGCACTCCCTTTATCAGCTAAGAAGGAAACAAGACTGTTTTATTGTGTATTTTTCTGCAAGGACATTTTACATCCCTCAGTGCTGGGTGAAAGCTGGTTTGATGGACGAAGTGCAGAGCTCTGAAGGTCTCTGGGCATCGCTCTCTCCCCTTCGGTGTCAACCTCTGCACTAGCAAGGCCTCCCCTGGACGAGTCCCACTCCCTGCGGGAGCTGAGGTGCATCCAGGGCACCTCCTACCACCTCTCTGCACACCCACTGCTGCCCGTGCTCCGTGAATGATGCTCTGCATGTGGTGGTGGCTTCCTCTGCAGGGACACGGAATGGAACCCCAGCAGGGACACAGAACTGTACCCACTTGTCCCCATTGTCACCACATCTGCAGATAATGCAAGGTAAGTTAATAGTGCACCAGGCTGCTGTAAAACACGAACACTCACAGGTGTTTATAAGCCGCTACGTGTAGACCTGTATAATATTATGTTTCTTGTGGAAATTATTTTACAATAATTACTCTCCTAGCTTTTTGTATGTTTTTAGACATGAAGGGGCCTTGTTTTTCTGCAATGGTCTTATAACAAAGTCAGGGGCCACATTTATGTCGGAGGTGTGTAGTAGTACTCTCAGGGAAGGAACCTTTTCCTGATGTTGCTAAAATAGGAGAACTGCTGATAACAATGGGGTATCCATTGAGTCTGTGGGAAGTATGATGGTAAAATTGGAATTGACATAACACTTAATAACACATAACAGATTCTTAAGCTCTAATAATTAAGAAGACAGTTCTTCATAAAATTCTTCATAAAATGAAGTAGCTGTAGCCACTTATATCTGAGAAATTCTTTGCTATATCAAAAAAATTGATTTTTTTTTGTATGGAATATTATGCAATTTGGGACTTTTGATTATAGCTGCTTCTTTCATATATGAAAACATTCAAGTAGCCCTGATATGAGGAATGATACTAAGATTAGTACTGTTTTAGTTGACTTTGGTAGCTATAAAGCTGGCAACTTTGAGTAATGCAATGTAAATAGGTCATGTTTGGAGTTGATGTTGTAGCACCAGTGAAGTGGTGAGAAATAGATGAGAGGCTAGTGTTGCAGGCCTGAGCTCATCAGCATTGGGGGAATATGCAGTCTGACTGCATGACGGTAGAGACAGCTTGTCTCTACCCAACAGACTCAATGGCAATCGGCAGAAAAGTTTGTATTAACCAGAGGGAGTCTCAGATGGGTGGCAAAGGCATGGTCTGTTCACATCAAAGAACATAAGCTAAAAAAATGCATCTTTAACTAAGCTTTCACATTAAGTGGCAAAAATCCTTCTTTTCAGTCATACTGGAAACAAAATTTTTGCTTAATACTCCTTCTCATTAGGTCCAGAATCTTAAGACATTGATAATTGGTGAATGTAATAAAGAAGTATTACTTGCTGCTCTGAAAATAAATAGTTGAAAAGATTGGAAAATTTCTGTCTCCTGGATCATCTGTCCAAACCAGAAGTACTACAACTGTGTGCTGTGTGAGAAACCCAGCTCAAGCCTGGATGTAAGAAAAATAAGTCTTATCAGCAAGAATATTTATTGTTAGGGGAAAATTCTCAAAACAGCAGAGATGTAACTAATGGCTGTTTTTCCAAACACCCTTGGGACCTGCTTTTTATATGTGAATGAAAAATTCAGATGGCAGCTGATGATAGTAGACAAACGCAAATATTCTCAAAACATAGCTGAAAATGATATTTTTTCTGTGTTATGACTGAACATGTGCACCCAGCAGTATTGTTTATTTTAAAATAATCCTCTTGATAAAAGTGTTACGGGATTGTTATTTATTTTCAATACTCATATACCAAAGCACCTAGAAGAGTTTTTACACAGTCATTCCACAAAACAAACAGGAAAAAAGTTGCACTGGTCAAAACAGCTACATTAGAGCTTGATAACACAGGCAAACTCTCACGTTAGATAGTAGGCAAAGTGCTTAGAAACAGCTCTGTGAACTACAAAAGAAGGTGGTGCCTGTAGATATTTGCTCCAGGTTGCTCCAGACAGAGGAGAGGAGTTTGCCAGCCTGTCATAAGGTCATTAAAGAACATTTTTTTTGGTTTTTTTTTTTTTTTTTTGGAAAATGGAATAAGAGGATGAAGAAAACCAAGCTTAAGTAATGGAAGTTATTTAATTGGGGATTTTTTGTTTGTTTATTTTAAGGAGTGTTTTTATATCCAGGAAAAAAATGATGCCATATGTCCTGCAGGTTACTGTTTTGTAATGAATGAGACATAGGTCAGTACTCACTGAAACTTTGACAACTGAACAAAAAGATGATCCTGTTTTGAAGGGTCAGATTCTGTAGCCTTTACTCAGTTTACCATTAAAAAAAAAAAAAAAAAAAAAAAAAAAAAAGCAACCCCTTTCCACCCCTCCTTAAACTGTATTTATGTTATGAAGGACTCTTTCATCTGTTTACTTAGGCACACCCTGCTAGATTCCAGCCTCCCACCATTCACCCCCTAAATTTATGAAATTTCATACCCTTAAAACATTCATCATATGTGGCCCTGTCAGCTGTAAATGTTATATCAGGTGCATGACACATGGTTAAACTATTGTCCTTGGTAGTGCAACTTAAGTGCATATGAAAACCTTTTATCTGAAAAAGAAAAAGGTCGTAAGATTAAAAGTCCATTGCTGCGGTCCAGGAAAGATGTTTTCTTTTTCTGAGTTTTTACAGTATTCCGGGACTCCTCCCCTGTGGCTTTATGTATTCAGACAATATTCCTTTATTTTTGATTTAATTATTTAATGTAAAAGTTCTAGACGATCAGTATTTAGCATTTGGCTGCTAGAACAGTTAGGTATTGAACCATCAACTTTCAGGTTGGACATTGTCATTAAAACTGACCCTTGGTTGGTGACCTGGTAGGTACTAATGGGACTTGTAGCACAGAGCACCCCTGTGTTAAGCTACAGCAGGGCTGTACAGAGCATACGCTGGTGCAGATTTTTATCGCAGTTAATCTCAAAATGTATAGTTTCAGAAAGTGTTGACTTAAGTATTGAAAGGAAAGAAGTATCCTGTTTCAGAGTAAAACACTGCTGTTACTGTTTTGGTTGTTTTTGCAAATGCCTGAACAATATTGTGGCATAGTTACCCTTAGCACAGGGATGGGCCGTCTGTTCTACACACTACAGACATCTAGATTTTCAACTTAAAAGAAGGGTAACTATGCCTAGAATTTTACATTAGGAATGAGTGTTCACATCAGTCAGACTGTTTGATTGCAATGCACATGGTGTCACTGTGTTTGCAAATGGCACTCTTAAGGACTTACTCAGATTTCTAACTTGATAGCATTATGTCATCATTTATATGGATTATATGTTTTAAATATGTATCCCAACATATACATGCAAAGAATATTGTCTCACAAATATGTGTATGTGTGCATGTGTATGTATGCACATACATATACATGTATGTTTTTCAAATGGAAAGATCTAGTCCAATTATCTTTATTTCTATAAAACTTGTTTTATTCCAGATGATAAAGGTTCTTTGCCTAAGCAAAGACTGCAGAATTTCTGAGTTAATAACTCAGCAGAATAACTCTTTACTAAATGTGCATGATAAGAACAAGATACTATGCATAGGTCTTCCACATTTCTAATATTCAAGGCTTTACTTAATTACCAAATGCAAATACTAACTGGAGGCTTGGTGTTTTAGGGAATATTTAGATCTGAAATTCTCATACAGTACAAAGGCTTATGAATGGAATGGAAAGACTTTCTACAGCTGGAAAAAACTGTGCGAAGTTGTGAAAAATGAATTTCAGTTCTTACTACTTGAAATTTACCTCTTAAATATACCTCCATTTACCCTTCTTACGGATCCTGTTAAGACTGGATGAGATGATGTGGCTTGGAGCAGGTGGAACTGATCCTGCAGTTTGCATTAATATCTGAGAATCATAAAATCATAGAATCACAGAATGCTTAAGGTTGGAAGGGACCTCAGAGGTCATCCAGTCCAACCCCCCTGCACATGCAGGGTCACGTGGCACAGGGCTGCATCCAAGCGGGTTTTAAAGATCTCCAGAGAAGGAGACTCCACAACCTCCCTGGGCAGCCTGTTCCAGGGCTCTGTCAGCCTCACTGTCAAGAA
>VZSG01000217.1:1042253-1088227 GCA_013398315.1 Nothoprocta pentlandii | reverse complement strand
GTGGCCCTGCACTGGACTCTCTCCAGCAGCTCCACATCCCTCTTGTACTGGGGAGCCCAGAACTGGACACAGTCTCCAGATGTGGCCTCACCAGGGCTGCGTACAGGGGGACGATCACCTCCCTCGACCTGCTGGAGAGAGATTTCCACGTTTCTTCTTCTATCCTCCTTGTATCTCATTGATGGCCTTTCAGGAATTGAATTCACTCATCAGCAGAACAGTTCTGCAGTCCCTTGTTTACTCTGGAGAATTTGGCCATTGATTGAAAATCTACCTATTTCAGTTTTATACTGCTTGACTACATTATTCACCTCTGTACTTGAAAAATAATGCATTAAACATAATGATGTTTTCAAATCAACTTTAATCAGCCTTTATGTGATAAAGTATGTGCAGCTGTGAACTGCATTTCATTTAGCTTCAAAATAATCTGATCTTAGGCCCAGGCTTTCAGGCGTTTACTGACACAGGTTAAGAATGATTTTGATTATCTTTGTCAACAACTACTCAGTCTGTTACACAGGATATTATTCTTCTGTAATATGTTGTCCTGTTTTTTCTTGGCACTAGGTGCAATTAATTGAATAAAGAGTACTTACATGTGCTATAAATACAAAAAACAACAACTGGCTTTCTTTATTATGGTCTCCTTCCATAGCTAATACAGCCTTATTTAAATACATTTATAATCTAGTTATACTCTTCCACAGTGAGGTTTGGTGCATAAATCATCATATTGCTTCTCTCTGTTGTGTGAGAGTTATTTGTGACTAGAGATTCTCAGTGTTACTGTCCAATAGAATTCTTTTTTTTTTTTCATTTCTGAGAGGCAGTGGGAGTGTCAAGCCATCATCACATTAATTTAAAATAATACCTGTATTCTGAGGAAAGGAGAAAACTTTGGAGCTCCAGGAGGAATTAGATGTTAATAAGAACTGTCATGAATATATGCAAAAATGTTCTAGTGATAAATATATTATGGCATGATCTAAGTTTTTTATATGAAGGAGGGAATATCTTTTTAAAGATATAGTTCAGTAAGATCATACTTACCCTACTGAATGTGTATTATTTGATAAATAGTTATAATTATGTCCTTCACCCAAATCTAAATGCATATTTAAAATGATGGACTTTATGGCTGTTTCCTGACATGCATGAAAAAAAAAATTAAACATTGATGATATTTAGAAGACAGAACATTAATCTGGAGGAATTTTGGCTTCCTCTTTGTCCTCCTAACCCTTTGCAGAAAATGAACTTTTTGTGCTATGTTTCCAGTAAAAATAATGATACAAGATTTTCATTGCCAAAAAACCTAAAATAACAATGGTGTCTTCAGCATTTTAACTTCAGCTGTATTACTATTTTGAAAAGGATACATGGTTTTTTGGTTGGATTGATAACTGCACTTATTCTATGTCTCTCTTCTACCAGCAATATTCTTTTTATTATGACTGGATGAAAATCTTTCTTCCATTAATATGAAAATTTGTTCTTCAATTAAAATTTGAAATTTGTTTTTAAAAGTCATTCCTGCTATGAAAACACACACATTTCAGACTGGAAAGTTTATGTAGAGAACTGCTTGCCTGGAGCCTCATCTGTAGTTTAGGTAACCCATGCTCTGACTTTTCCGTGAATCAGGCTTTGTTATTGACTTCACTGTTCATAATACCCTGTGAGGTATCCATCATAATCTTCCCCAAGAAGGAAGGCTGCTGTGAAAATTTGCAGATGAAACTGTATTTTCTCTAGGAAAAGAGGGGAATGTGTAACTTCTCAATGGTTAAACAATAGCTACAAATGCCATCTAGTAGAATAGAAAAATTTCCAAATTAAAAAAAAATGCTTTGGAGTTTTGCAGCCCAGGTGAGAGATTTTGAGTGGGGAGTAAAAAAGAAGGGAAACACAAGAAAAATCAGAACAGAGATAATATCATGCTTTTTTATTTCCAGCAGAACTGCTGAGCCAAGGTGATTTTGAGAGAATAGGTGGCGGCCTCTCTATTTTGTTCTCTCACTCCCAGAATTGCCTGATAAATCCCCATCATTTCCATGTTTGCAGGTGTGGGCTACAAGCCGGTGGGAGATGCTCTTATCCCTGTGCCACTCTTTGACCCCCTTGAGTGGGGAAGAATTTACCAGTTCTCTCAAGGACCAAGTAGTAGCATGTGAACAGATGAGGAGATGAGTAGACTTTGGAGAGACAGACAGCAAAACTTCTGATTCATAAACCAAGCTTGTGTGAGATAGTTTAATGAGAAGGAATGAGCTTGCAACCCCCAAACCAATTTCTTCAGAGTTGATGTTTTCCAAGGAAGAACTTGAGCACAAGTATTCTGTGCTTCTGTGACTAGGACTTAATCATGACATCAAAGTTATAGCAGATCTCCTTAATCTTTCTGCATACATATGCCCCATTTGAATAGTCATGTTTGATATCAGACCTTCTCATACATCATAAATCTGTGTGTGTGGGGAGGGAGGTGTCAGGAATTCTGCCCCTTTTTAGATTTTGACTGAGGAAGAAAATGGAAGGAAAATGCCCCCTGTTGCAAGGGCTAGGGTGGCATTATCTCATATTTCATGGCCAAGTGAAGGAAATAGTAAAATCTCCTGCAGAGGTACTGGCCACGCAGTTCCCAGGCATGATGGAGGCTGCCTCACGCTATGAGGTGTGCAGTTGAAAGAGCAAGTTTTGCCTGGGAGATCTGGTCCCTCCAAACTGCTGATTCTTGATTATCTTGATTCTGCTCTGCTTCCACCGTCAGTTGGATTGGTAATTTACGTCAGCTGACTCAAGTGAACGTTACAGTTTTATTTGCCTCCCCTGCCTGAGAACCTGGAGTGAAACGTGTGGGGGGTAATGTAGTTGCTAGCACAGATCTAGATTAGATCTGGGCAGTCATGTTTAGAATATTACTGTCTTCTTCAGCATGTTAGAGAGGTTCATCACTGTTGCTTTCTCATGGACTTGATGTTGCCAGTTTCCAATGACAATAAAGTAGTGATTCCATTGGGAAATATCAATGTATTGCAAGTAATTACAATGTCTAGTTGAGTGTATTCAGGTTTTGTCTAGTTGAGTACTGTATTTGTCCTTTTTTTTTTTTCTGTATTTTCAACTGTACTTTCTTATGAAATAGGAGACAAAAGTTCCTGGTAAAGTTCCTACCTCTTGTTCTATGCGCAGCAGTTTTATCTGATCTTCTAATCTAGGCTTCATGGGGAAATAGTGAGTAAAGAATCACATTTCTTTACATCTCTGTCTGGACTACAGTGATAATGATCTTAGCTTGTGAAGGTATTTCTTGCAGAGCAGCTGCTAACCTTCACTGTGTCAACTGGCATATATTCCTCTCCAATTACTTGATACATCCACTGTATGATTAATAACGTTTGATGCATGGCCATAAACCCTACATTAGACACACACCTTTCTTACTATTTCTCTTTAATGTACCTTGGGTAGTACTAAGTAAATCTTCGTTTCTTTTTCTCAATTTCTCCTGCCATTTTATCTTAGAAACTACTTCCTTTTTATTTTTTATTTTTTGAAAATATCTTCCAGGACTTCTTTTCCACTTCCTTCTATATACTACTTATCTGACTGACTAACTTATGGTTAGAAAGAGCATATATTTGATTCAGTGTTGGAACTTGCTCTGCTTTTCAGTCAGTCCTTCATATACCTTAAATAATATCTTTTACGTTTTTATGATAGCATTTTCATATAGTGTGATAACACTGCTGGTGTTCTACCTTTTCAGTGTCCTCTCTTCTATCTACAAGATGAATATATGCTGAAATTTGGTACTTCCTCCAGGTGCTGATCTTCAAGGCCTGCCCTGTAGGTCATCATTATCTAGCAGACGACAGCTGCCATTGAGGGATTATTACATGCCCATTAACACAACACAGTGTTTTCATTAGTGCCCCTATTTCCTGTGGTTAAATGCCAAGTGAAAATCTCCATTTTCATTTCATGTAAGCATATAGGTCTTGCAGTTACTAGGGAAGAGTTTGAAAAACGGTGCATGTTATTGTAAAAACCCAGAAATCAGAAAGCAAATATTACAAATATTACATCCTTTAGATGTCGTTTTTATTTTTGGAGAGCTGGTGATTTTTGAATATACTTGACAATACTGTGTCCTTGATAGAGATTTTGGAGGTCAGGTAGGAACTCAGCCCAGCAAATGACTGTGACTGTGCCTGTCACTGGTGCCTGTGGACTTCAAAGGAAAAAATATTGAGGTATGTAAATAAATCATAGTAGCCAAAGGTCTAGACTTAAAAGAAAGGAAAAAAAAAAAAAAGTCTTTAACTTATGAGTGACAAGGTCTTTTCACACTTCATCCTCCTAAAAGCTTAGTTAAAAGAGCAGCTGGGCCTCAGGCAAATGTCATGTACTTTCCTTCCCTTGTTCTTTTTTTTTTTTTAATGAAAATATTTGGATAAAAAAGAAATCCTTGTTTCCCAAGAATTCATCCGCCTCTTCTGTTTATTCTCTACCTGGTGTCATAGTCCTCTAAGTTTTGGCAATGTAATAATTTCCATAGCAGTCCTGCTGTTTTGTCACAAACAGAGGATTAGGATTTCAAGTTATTAAGTAGAAAAAGAAAGATGAAAACTTAAACAAAGACTCTATCTTCAAGTAAATATCCTTGGTAATGTACAATAAGGAAAGAAAAACAGAGGAAATCTCCAGCACATAAGCAGAATTATATCAGAACAGTGAGCTTTTTCAAACTTTTCCACACACTCCCAACAGGACCTTAAGAACACCATTGCCTTTTATCTTCTGCTTTAAGAGCCCTAATCTGTGTTTCTGGGCACAGGAAAAAAAGCTCATGAAAGTTTTAGACGTCAGTGGTTTGGATTTTAGTGAGTTTTTCTAAAAGCTGAATTGCAGGATCGCATCTTGATTAATGGTCTTGATTCCTTGAATGAACATTGGAGAATTTGTGCCATGTAGAAGCAGCGCTTGGTGCCTAAGAGATGGCCTGGGCAAGCAAAGCAAGCGATGCTGAGCTGCTGCTCACTATTTTTAGGATTCAAGGAAAAATACCTGAAGTAGTCTGAGAAGGACATCAGTTACTCTCATCTCTTAGGCTATTGTGATTTGCATTGAGGATCAGAGGGTTTCTGTAAAATGCAGACTGTTAATCAAATTGACTTAAAATCACATAAATAATTGAGCTTTTAAGGCTTAAATTAAAGTACTATGAAGCAATTAGAGTTTGAGACCATGAATACAGATCTCCAGGTGTAGCTTACATATCTTTGATGCAAGCTAAAAAAAATCTCTAAGGGACAGATTGTGCCACCAGGATTCCCGCTGGGTAGCTGTTTATTCTCTGAGCAGTCCCTTTGACACTGAGCATGTTTAGAGAGGCAGAAACTGCTGTAAATAGCTACCAGTTACCAGACCAGATGGCAGGTAACAACCCTCTGAAAAAATTCTGGAGGCTACTTCCATGTTTTCTTTTATCTGCGTTGCAGTGAAAATAAGGTTTAAAAGAGGTGTATTTTACAATTGCCAGAATAATATTTCACTGTCAGCTATGCAAGTCATAGCCTTTCACATGACCTTGCAGATAGGATGAATGTTATGTTCTGCTAAACCATAGCCCTTGGGAAATCTGTGCTTGTTCCTGATTAAAGCTGCAGCTTGCCTGAGACACAAACATACAGAAATAAGAAAGTAAACACAGGCCAGTTCTAAGACCTACAAAAAAAGAACATGCTGTTTTCCATTGAACATCAGCAATAGCATGTTCCAGTGCACGTTTGCTGATACAGTAGGGACACAATTATTCTAGCTTTACTTAAAAAGAACCACGATACAGTTTAGAAGGCACGTCTTTAGATAGCTTATCATTTTTTTTTTCCAGAGGAAACACTGTCTTATATGAAATGCTAGTCATCAAAATACTGAATGGCTTGCTCCAGATGTACATTTTAGATATGCTGAGACTGATTTTATTACTGACTTTCTTACATCAGAGTAAAAGAGAGATCCTGAGGGTCTGCTCTGAGGTAAAATAATCCCCTTGGCATCAAGTACCTTATAAGTACATGCAATGTCTTACACCAGTTCAGTAGTCCGATTGGGAGATAATGTCAGTGTATGCTGCTGTTATGAGTAACCTCCACAGTTCCAGTCTGTGTTGGAATTGAACTGGAGACATCTTGCGTCACAGTGTGTTGCTGAATGCAAAAGCTTCCAGGGGCTCCCTCTTGCAGGAAGACCTGCATGTCAGTGGGCCAAAGTTGTGCCTGCCTGTGCCTGGCTTCTTTCTTATTTCTATTTAAGAAGACAAGATCTGCATACCTGATAACCTAACTGCTAGTAAGGAAACAAGTCCTAATTTTCTGAAAGTAAAGGGCAAGAATAAAAGATAGGCAATCTGCTACCGTCTAGTTCAGGCTGGTTTTCAAGACTGCATTTGCATTTCATGTATATATTAGTACTACATGGACAAGTTAGTAATGCTGTGACATAGTTACTTATGCAAGCCTGCAGCAAGTTATTGTGTAATTTGCCTGTATAGTGGTTTCATCTGCATATGCAATCACTGTAATTATATTTGCAAATTGGGTATGTATTCATGTACACATGTGGGATAACTGTATACACAAAATTTTGACTATTTAGCCTATAATTTTTTTCAAGCAATCGTTTATCTTCTTCATTCATTCACTCTATTTGCATAAGTCTTCCTTCTGGGTGAGAACTATTGCAGCCTGCAAATTACTTTGTTCTTATCTACTCTAGAAAATACGTTTGCTGGCATTAGTACAGCTCCATCCATAAACTAAGTTGTATGATCTGGTCATGTCAAAGCATTCACGTCCCTCTTCATTATCGTTTCTGTTCCTAATATTTGGAGTGCAAAGCCCTCAGTAGCTGAGACAGCAGTTTAGCTGTGGCAGCATGGTCTGAAAAAACAAATATTTTGGCAGCTTTTGGGATATTTCTATGATTCACATGGAATTCTGCATGGTGTAGGTAAACTAACAATGGTTATACTAGTTAGTTTAAAACTAGCTCATTTTTCTCTATTCAGTGCTAATTGCAACTGTGTAGATGTATACTAAGATAACCAGGGCAGAGAGAAAAAGGGAGAAATTAATGCTATTGGGGATTTAAGATCTTTTTATTTTCTTTTATAGGAAATTCATTTTATGGCATAAGATGCAGTGTCAAAAGCAGAGAAGGGAAAAATGGTATCCGTGGTAAATGCTGAAGTAAGACCAAATTGTTTTCTGTGCTGTGACAGAGAAAGAATCTTTTTGGTGTTTTTAGGACCACCATTTGTTAGTGCCAAGTGGGGGGCAGCTTGCAAATGCATGGGGCCTTGAACCTTGGCATGAACCCCTCTGCACAGACCCCTTTGAAAGGCTGGTGGCCCGTGTGCCACTGTATCCCCCAGCTTCCCTATGAGCTCCTCTCAGTCTGTGTTGCATGGGCAGGCACAGCGTCTCCCTTTCCTGCTCACGGAGTTGAGGATGAGGCAGGGAACACAAGCTCTGCGCAAGGTATTTAGGCAGCAAGCAGGTGACCAAGGCATGTGAGATGCATTCCCCCCTGATTTGAGGGGAATCTGGAAGTGGTCCAGAGGTTGATGGTCTGAGAGGTGGAGGATACCCTGTGCCACATGCTGTAGGTGTGCCTGCTTGAGCAGGAAGGTTGGACTAGATGATCCAGATACCCTGTGCCACATGCTGTAGGTGTCCCTGCTGGAGCAGGGGGTTGGACTAGATGGTCTCTAGAGGTCCCTTCTGACCTCAGCCATCCTGTGATTCTGTGTGATCCTGTGATATAGAAAGAAAAATCATCTATGTCTTTCTGTGCCTTTGTGCTAACTAGTGTTGATTCAGGAATCACAGGCACATTACCACCATGCACAGCAGATGATAATTAAAGTATGCTGAGGAAGCCTGGGTTTAGTGCTCCCTCTGGGTCCTTAATTGAAGGAAATTCTTTAAAGAAGTTAGGAATTAATTGTTCACATTAACCAAATTATCAGATGGAAACAAAATACTCCTAGTGTCAATGTCCTCAGCCTTTCAAAATCACACTTGGGAAACAGGATATGGGATTTATCATGCTGAGTAGGAAAGACTACATTTATTTAAACTACGAGAAAAATAACAGCAGAATAAAGTTCTCACAGTGCTGGAAGTCCCAAAGGATTTAAAACAAAGACCAGCTTTCTGCAATAACAGGTCTGCAGGTGCAGGTGGCTCTTATTTCCCAGGGGTCTTACAGCACGAGTTGGAGCAGTAGATTTCACGACGATGCAGCCGTGTTCGTTCAGTACAAGAGACTTGAGGGTAGCTTTCATTTGGATTAGATGAACACCCTGCTGCCATCAATTCTTATCCTGACAGGATTCATTTGAGCCTCCTAGATAGGTCAGTCTTCAAAAGTGCTGCTTTACGTGGGGCTGAGCAGCTGCAGGGAGCACCAAAGGGGCTTTTTCCACATTACCTGTATACAAGGTCAGTGTGCTAGGGTTGCTAGAGCCAGGGAAGGAAGCTGTCGTTTCTGTTACTTATGGGCAGTTCCTCTGAATTTCTTCTGAATTTTAGAACAATATTTTTCCAGGAAAGTCATGTAAGGTTTAGCTAATGTATTTCCAAAACTTTACTATTTTTGGAATAGTGCCTTCCAGAAAAATCTTAAATATTAAGGGAGTTCCCTGCTCAGACTGAACATTATGGAAAAAAAAACCCAAGATATTGGGTAGTAGGGACAGTACCAGTAATTAGTAGGCTTTGTGGTAAGAAGAGTCAAATATATTGTATTGCCTACCAGATTGCAACATTATGTTTTAATACATTTTTATGAAAATGAAATAACCATTCATGTCTCTGTATTTGTAATTTGCTTTGGCACAGGATCTTATGATGAGCTTATGTCTAAGTCACTATATAAAATGCTGAAACACTTGCAGCATCAAATTTTGAGTAACCAAAACCAAACAAAAAGGTGTTGCTAAACATGCATTAACTTCAATGAGGCAAGATATTTAATATATTTTAACATATCTAGTATGCTAGCAGGTATAGGTCTTGGTATATTTAAATATTAATATTAAAATAACATGAAATGTTGACCTAAGTTTGGATTTAGGAATTATTATAAATCTTTTCCTTTAGTTTTTCTTTAGAGAAAAGTTTGTTCTCACCAGCTAGTACCCTGCTGTCATCTTTTTCTTTTGAGAGACCTACATAAATTTAGAAATTGCTTTTTTAGCTTTCCAAGAGTTTGATTCTGTAGGAGTACAACTCAGGAATTCTGTTTATCAGAACTTTGTTTCTGAAAGTTTAGTTTCATATTTAATTCCCCTGTAAGCCATACCTTATTTTACTGAAAGAATAACAGATAAAATTATAATCACTTTATACATTTTTTATTAAAATCAAAGATCATTAGATATAACTGAGCTAAATATTTTTAATTAAAATATTATATGATATTTGCTTTTGTGTAGTCAATACAATTTTGCAACCTTGTACTAAAGAATAAGACTTAGAGAAATGTCTTGTGATTGTCTGTTTGATCAAGATGAACGAAAGGAAAATTAAACTGCATAAAGAAGAAGAGTAGTTGAATCTAATCAGAACATTAAAATACATTTTTTGAGTTTGATATATGTCATTTTTAAATTAGTTATTTAAAAGACTTTTAGTTATTTAAAAAGACTTTTTTAAAAATATGTGTGTAAGACCTAAGAAAAAGATATTCCTTTAAAGGCAGAACATAAAACTGAACAGCTTTAAAACTAAATAATTAAGTCATTCCTAAATCTGCTAAATCTTTTACTGAGTAACTTTAGATGTGTCAGCTATCTTTCCAATGCACTTGATTGTTTTGGCTATTATTTAATCAGCTGATCGACTCAAATGGTGTCAGGTACCATGCGGTCACAGAGCTAAATGTGATTCCTGTCCTGCGGAGTGGCGTTTTTTCCGAGGTGCAGCTGCACCAGGATCCAGCCCGTGCCTGGTGACTCGGTGCTCACCTACCACTTGGTGGAAATGAGGTCTGTGGACTCTGGGAACAGAGGTGCCGAATTTTTCACAGATTGCACGGCAAGGTCGCTGCTCAAAGTCACTGTGCTGGGCTTGGGCTCCGGAGCGGGTCCAAGGTTGTTTTCATTGGATCTCTGGCTGGTGGAGTGGCTTACATACAGTATCATGCTACAGTGTCAAGGACTCTGAGGCATATTAGAGATATTAGAAGGCGTTCAGCTCAGAACTTTCCTTTTGGCGCGTTCATGGGGCTTATAGGCCTGCTCTTTTAATCATCTAATCAGCCCTCTGCACTTGTGGACCTTTAGTAAAATGTAATTATGCAATGGTTAACATATAAAAAAAGGTCAATTATACACATTAATTTGTAACACACAACTGTTGGACATAAGTCACAAGAAAAAATACATTTTAAAAGCAAGATATCTAGATATAGGTTATTTTTACTCACTTTCAAAAGTTTTATATGAATTTGTTCATATAGAGGCAAACTAAAGGTCTTAAAAATTTGAATCATATTGTAATGTTTTTATAGTTCAGCAACATGAAACCTACTAAGAATTATATTTGTGATCAGAACAGTAGGTTCTGTCTATTGGAAGTTACCTACTTCCAAATCCAGTACCTGCAATAGTAGATGCAGAAGCACACTGAGGAGCTTCCAATGCAAATGCAAAAAAGTCTAAAGCAGTTGTGTAAGAGTCCATAAGTTCTGGAGCAGTATGGATACGATTTTTTCAAGTATCTTCTGTGACGTTGTAGAAAGCAAGGTACAGAGAAATATAGACCCTTGAGGTAGTGATGATGCAGTATTATGAAGGACAACTCTGTTTAGATATCACAGAATTGCAGAATATTCAAGGTTGGAAGGGACCTCTAGAGATCATCTAGTCCAACCTTCCTGCTCAAGCAGGCACACCTACAGCATGTGGCACAGGGCGGCATCCAGGCGGGTTTTGAAGACCTCCAGAGAAGGAGACTCCACAGCCTCCCTGGGCAGCCTGTTCCAGGGCTCTGTCACCCTCACAGTGAAGAAGTTCCTCCTCACCTGAAGATGGAACTGCCTGTGTTTCAGCTTATGGCCATTACCCCTTGTCCTCTCGCTGGCCACCAATGAAAACAGCTTGTCCCCTTCCTCCCTGCATTCTCCCTTCATGAAATTATACATATTAATCAGATCCCCTCTCAGCCCTCACTTCTCCAGAGAAAACAGGCCCAGCTCACTCACTCTCTCCTCATACGAGAGATGTTCCATTCCCTTGATCATCCTGGTTGCTCTTCTCTGGACCCTCTTGAGAAGCTCCACATCCCTCTTATACTGGGGAGCCCAGAACTGCCCCCAATACTCCAGGTGCGGCCTCACCAGAGCTGAGTAGAGGGGCAGAATCACCTCCCTTGACCTGCTGCCAACATCCTCCTCATGCAGCCAGGATCCCATTGGCCTTCTTGGCCACAAGGGCACTGCTGCCTCATGGCTAACTTGGTGTCAACCAGGACTCCCAGGTCCCTCTGCGTGGAGCTGCTCTCCAGCAGGTCGACCCCTAATCTGTCCTGGTGCCTGGGGTTATTCCTCCCCAGGTGCAGGACCCTGCACTTGTCCTTGTTAAACCTCATGAGGTTCAACCTTATGCTGAACTTTCATGAGGTTATCGGGCAGAAGTATTTCTCACAGTTACCTAGCTGCAGTTTTGACTGCTTGATGTATCACAAGAACTATTGCTGCTTCTTACTGTTGCTGTCTTCCTCTGGAGAAATATTCAGCCTGATACTATTATAGTACAAGTAATTTTTCTATAATATTCATTAGGAAGAAGATACCAAATCCATTGCAGCATCAGGAAGAGAATTCCTTTTATTGCCGCTTAATTTAGAAATTAAACTCATTGGAAAAAATATCATCTTTTTTCACTGTGTTTGCACAGTACCATCCTCAGAGAAGATTTGTTCCATAACTTGAAATTCTCAGATGTTCTAAAAATGCAAATAACAATATTATGAAAGAGTATCCCCAGTAATAATGCTCCAATTTGCCTTAAAAAGGTGGATGACTGTCAGAGACGATTGAACAGCTATAGCAGACAAAAGCACTTTTCTGTACCTGATTGAAGGATTTTCTTTCTTTTTCATATATAGTTCTTTTTTTTGATAGCAGCCAAATCCAGATTTCCCTTACTAGAGAGGGTTAACCATATTGATGAGCAATATGAGAGGTGAAACACGCTCAAGACATAGCTCATTGTTTCTTCATTCACAAGATTGCAACCTATTTCAGCTGTGAATTCCTAGGTTTGTTGTCCCGGATATTTGTCCTGGAACATTAATTTGACCTGAGGAGTGTCCGACCTGCCCTAAAGGCAATTGATAGTGGTGGATTTTTTTCAGACTTTGCAGACAAACAAAAACTGCTGCAGTAACAACTGAGAGGGTTACTGGTTTATGCTGCCAAAAGGTACTTCCCTCATTTAATTCATTCACTGTCTACATAATGGGACCGCTGAAACAATCAAGTCTTTACGGAGCAGCACTAAACAGCATTACCATTGATTACACATTGTTTTCAATGTCAAATATCACCTGAGGAATCCTATCCTTTTCACAAAACCGATCATAAATCTCCAAACAAAAGAAAATGCTTATTGACCTTCTTTCATGACCTCGGAGACTGTTGAATTGCACAGTTGAAATAAATCATGGCTTCGGTCTCACGTTTGAGATTGTATTCAAATGTGATACTCCTCCAGCTTTCTGCTTTTGCACTTGCTGCTTAGATAAGAAAAAGCAGGCGGGGAAGAAAATTTCTGGAAGGGTTCATTACTGCGTATGTAAACAGCAAATGCTTGCCACATAGGGCCCTGGTATGTTTATTGTAAAGGTTCAATGTGGGAAGGACAGAGCAACGTCGAAGAAAGTCAGCTCCTTCTAGCAGGACCTGGCAGGTTCTAGGTGGAGGATTTATATCGTTGACCTTCTTTTATTGAAGGTTTGTCATCTTATTCAATAGAGCACAGTGATATGTGCATAGCTTTTTATATCAAGTCCTGCTGCAAATGCTGTGGTAGAAAGAATATTTAATGTACACAAAACAATTGCACAAGAAATATGGATTTATGAAACCTGAACTTCCTGTTGCAGTTAACTTCAAGGGTATATGTACAAGGGTTGTTTTCAACTGGTATTAACAAAAACAAAGCATTAATGAACTACCTTGTTAAATGATAAATTTAAGCTTACCATAATTTAATTGCACAGGTGAAAGCATGAAATATAACTGGAAGAGAATAATTCCTTGTACACGGGAGAAATTTTATTTCTGTAGAATATACTTAAAGGTATTGTTCCTTAATTGCATGTGACTACCCCAGTGTCATGTACTATCAAAGAAAGAGCAGTAATCTGTACCTAATCTAGTTTTAGTTGCTGTTGCAATTTTCTGGTTTTGATTACCTTAAGTATTAGAGGGAGTATAATTATTTTTAAATCCATAATTTTTGTTCTAAAGTCCCTTGGGTTATAGAGTTGCTATGTATCCAGTACATATCACAGTGATGTCTATCAGACACTTTTCCTCCCCCTGTTTTCCCTGCCCTATTCTACATTGTCTTTAGGAAATAGGGAAGGTATGATTTACAATAGTATGAGAAAGATCCTGATACTGGATTTGAAGATCTTAGTATCTGTCATTAGTAATAAATTATCAGATATTCAAACTCATTCTGCTCTAAGCCATTGAGATTCCAGGAGCTCTGTTTCAAATGTCTCTCTGGCAATGCCATCTTAGTTGTTAGCTATCTGCAGTAGTGACAGTGATCTGCCTACCCATATCAGTACCAAAATATGCAGTGGTAAATAATTCACATAAAATGCAATTGAAACAACTCTTCAGATGCAGCTGCTCTAAGTTCAGCAGTTTTCCAGAAGGAACCTACAGTTGTCAGTACTGACTGAAACTCTTTAACCTATTTTTCACCTCTCTAAGAATATGTATAAGAAAGCGATTTGATAAAAAGGAAAATTCTCGCTTATGCCAAGTCAAATTAAAATTGAATGGGCCTTTTACTTTAATGTTTATTTTAAAGGAATGCATGACAGAAGAGCTTTATTGAGATCTCAGGCCAGTGGGGAAGAGAGACAGTAGGCTTTGTTTGGTTCTGAAGATGCCTACTCAAGTTTCACTGCAGCACGAGGAGATAAAGCAACTGGAACAAACTTTAGAGTAAAGTGAAATGAAGATGAGGCAGCTGGTAGCAGGGCTTAAACTCGGGCTATTCTGGGTGCTAAAATCCCTCAAAAGTATTTATCAAAACTACCAAGTGGCCATAATGTCAAAATAAATTCCATGGGAGCTTCTGAGGACTGGAACTTGCTTAATCAAAACCACTGCATTCACAATATGATGTGAAAGCAGCAAAGTCCATGCAGTTCTCCGAAGGGAAAGGTACAATAGAGTATTTCCCAGCAGTAGATTTTTTTTCCTGCTTAATTATATCACATAGAAGTAAGAATAAAAATAAATAAATAAAAGGCACTTCAAAGCAAAATCAGAAAATGGAGTTTTAATGATAAGTTTAATCATATAATTAGCAAAGCATCAATAACCTTGGAGAGCGGAGACGCAGTATCGGTTAAACAAGGAAGAATGCGGCAGCACACTCATTTCAAAAAGGGCTGAAAAATAAACAAAAATGCTACAGTTCAAAGTCACTATACACCTGCATGCAAAGGCAGAAATGTCAGACTCCATTTTTGGACTCTTCTTTATTTTTCCTTATTAAACTTATTACCAAGTTATTGCTAATAATTGCTAATACATCCTGGACGATTCTTTAATTTTTCTCTCAGTTCATTTTGTTGTGTCTTATTTTTGTCAGGATGTATTTCATTAACACTTAGTAAATGTTTACAATGCTAAAAAAAGACAATCTAGACAGACTGTGGTGGAATAATTCCAGTTAGGTGGAGAAATTCCTTAAGGATGGTACCATTACAAGTACATCCATGGGAAGACACAGTCGCTATTGTCTCTCAGGTCTGTAGTTAGCTAAAAAGGGAAATGGAAATACTATGCCTTTCACAGAGAGGATGGTAGAAGTAATCGGTGGGGAAAGAATATTTTTAAATGGGAAAATGAAATTTTAATGAATCTAGGAGCACATTGTGACTTGTTCATGCTCAGAATTCCTCTGTGATGACCAGTGGCCTTATGAATGTTATGAGTCAGTCAGAACTGTGGCCTAAACACTTTCCTTCCTCTTCCTTAGAGGATTAAATCCCAGAGAATGAACAAAAGTATGGATCTGACCACAACTCCTTGGCAGATCCAGGGGGAGGAAAGGGAATGTATGTTATTCATTGCAAAGCAAGATCTTTGCGTATGTGCTTTGGAGCTCTGGAAAGACTTTTTATTTGTATATGATCTATTACTAAGGAACAGGGTATAAAACATTAAAATATGAAATCATGCTCTTTATTAATGTTAGCTTGGATCGTCACAGAGGGCAATGCTCTCTCACTAGAGCTAGAATTTAAGTGTAATAGTATCTTAAAAGAAATGAAATCACTGAATGGGTCCTATTTAAGAGACACAATTTTGCCATGTTCCAATAAGATGGTGTATCCCTAACACTAATTGGCTTCTCTGGACTTCCAGGGTGCTCATACTGCTTAGGAAAAAGCTTGAGTTTAGTAAAAAAAAAAAAAAACTAACCAATTTCCCAGTTGATATATCTGCTTTAACAAAAGGTTCTTTGTTAAATCTTTTGTTGAAAGAAGGAAAATAATATTTAAAATACCCCAAAGCTTTTTTGGATATTTTTAAGGAGAGCTTTATTTCTGATTTTAAAGTAATTACTTGCTTTTAAAATGTATATTATAAAAGATTTTTTAAACTACTATAATTAATAAGATTTTAAATCTTAACTAAAGCGGTGAGTAGATTAATTTATTCACTGAATAAACACCGTATAGACTTGCAAAAATTTAGTAAGTTCACAGAAAGTTGAAAGGTCAGTATGACTGCAGATCCTTTTGGTGTGATAAAGCAGGAGTTTCTTCAAAGCCCCTGCCATAGATTTAGATGCATATGTACCACTGAAACACTAGACCCTTATTTCTTCAATCTTGTGTTGATTTCATTGAGAGTCTTGAATTGTGATCCAAGGTAGGCAACATGTAGAGCAAGCAGTTTTTTTTAACTTTAACTTTTAACTGTAACTTTTAACTTTTTAACTTTAACAAATGAAGGCACATTAAAATTCTTGTTTGCCTCCTGCAAAAGACTGTGACTTGCTGAAATTTACACAGACAGGCAGGCAGTTAGGAAGTTGAAGAAAGCCCACTACTGATATACTCTGAAAGCCTTCTCTTCCGTGTTACCCATCAGAAACAATCCAGTGACAGAGCTGAGGAATTATTCATACCATTCTCTGTCTGCTTTTTGGACAACATACATATAAAAGCCCTACAGAGCAATATTATATATATTTTTTAAAACTCCTGAATTATTTCTAGTTCTGGACATCTAGGTCCTGATGATGTAAAGAGCTTTAGCACCAGAGTTAAACCCTTTGACTTCAATGAGCTTTGAATCAAAAGCTTTTTTTTTGTATGCATACCCATTATAGTGTTTTCTGATGCAAAACAGAGTCTAAGCTGGTTACATCATCTACTTGCATACTAAATTCTCCAGCTATATGTAAAAGACATTTTTTTCTTGCACAGTTAATTAATCAAATCCAGAAGAAGCTCACTTGTTCGAAGTATCCACAGCACTATTATATTGCTTTGCTTATGTAGTAGCATCCCAGCACACACAATAATATGTGTGAGGATCTCGTTCTGCAAGGAATTTAGAGCTAAAGATACTGAATTCTCCTTGCAGGCATTGCATGAAAGAAACATCCCACCTAAAGAAATGCCAGAATATTTTTGTTCTGTGAAAGTTCTTGCTGTGATTTAGAAAGAAATTATCTGATTTTGTGAATGTGATTGCTTCTAATATAGAAAGTAGCAACATTTGCTTTATTCAAGACAGTTTTAGCAGGATGAGCTAAAAATGTTTGGTTAATATATGTTGTTTAAAAATAAAAACAAGCAAATCCTCCTGTAGGTACATTTCCTACAATGATAAAGAAAACACAAATTCTAGCCCAGAAAGATGTTCAGAAAAGCTCAAGGAAAAGTATTCACGGAGAAATAATTTCAGAAGCTAAGGTGAACTTTTGCCAGTCTACCACTATTTTATTTCACAGGCTTAAAAGGCTGAATATATGATATATTTATTCCTCTATTTAGGATAAAGAATCATTCTTATTTCACTCTAGTCCTAATTAACTAGTTCCCTTTTTGTATCTCTTTTCTTCAGAAATGTTTACTGTGAGATGAGATCATTGCATATGTGTAGACATGCTAATGACTAGTTTCAAGTCCTGAAGAAAGAAAATCTCAAATGAAAACACTGCACGAACACAAAAGGCTTTTGCAGAGGATCTTATGTAGACTTGGGTAGTTACAAATATATTTGAGGGGGGAAAATGTTTTTCTCAATGTTTGACTTATAATTGTAAAGTCTTTCACATTCATTCTACATTCATTTTACATTTCATTCTACATTGCTTACAAGGGAGTGAGACTGTTTTATCAATGACCTAAGAGATCGAGTACTCATGACAAATATTTCTAAAATAATAAAAAGCACCATCTCCTAAAAATGCAATCAAGTAAACCGTATCCTGAGGAATAGATGGATATGGGAAGAGCCACCAAGGTACATAAAGAAGTGAAAGAAAAAAAGAGGGAAGGTCTGTGTCTTCTAAAAATTTAAAGAAACTATTGTCTGAGTTGAAAGATGAGTATTCTCATTAATATTAAAGTAGTATAACAGCTTGTCAAATATGTGTGAGGACTATGGAGAAAGTAAATGATTAAACTTTTTCTAAGCCCTGAATAAATAAATTACTCATTTGTAAAGAATATGTCATCGGAAGGAGATGTTTATACAAGGGTGCAGATAACCTTGTACTTTGCTATGTTTTGGTTCCTTCTAAAAGGAAAATATCATGAGTAAACCTTAGCTCTGAGAAAATGGAACAAAAGCAACATAGGAAGGAAGAACAGACCCAGTATGTTCTTTGTTCTTCTGCATGATGCGTGTAAAATGAACTGTTTGTATATAAAACACCACAATCACATTGGTGGATTTCTGCTCACCAGTGATGGTATGGATTATTTTACCAACTTACATATTCCTATTTATTTGCATTTGAGGGAGCGGGACAATAGAAGCTGATGTTGTCCCTTTTGTTTTGGTGGTCACAGGATCCCAGTTGTGGAAGGTGCAAGAGCTAATATTTGTGTAGCTCTGGTGACTGCTGGACTTCTGATGGACCTGGCTCATGTCACCAGCCCTGCTGTGGGCACCTTGCTCAGGTGCAGTGGGGCTCGAGCTCTCCTGAGGGGTGCCCTTGGCAGCCATGCCCATCTATAAACTAGATCCTAAGCCGTGGTTGGCCTGGGATAGTGAGCTCCACTGCTGCCTTTCAGGTTTTACTGCCTGCAGTATAATACAGCATGACTTGCAGAGAGAAAGGAGCTGCAAACATGGAAATAATGTTTGGTTTTGGTAACATCCTGTGGCATACCAGTGCTTTCTGGGAGGGGGAAATGATGCAGCAGACTCTTAAAAGATGATGATCTAGCTTGGAATAGCGTGATGAAAGACGTTTTTGCTTTTATGGCTTAACCTTCTTCAGTGAAGGGGATGAATCTGAAATCTTTAGGCTTCCTTTGGAGTTAGGACAGGAGGAGATGGGAGCAGCCATCTTAGATAACAGTAACAGGAAAGATTTCCTCTTGAAAGAGGAAAATTTCAGTTTGACCTAAAAACATGCAGAAACCCTGGTAGTAAACAGCCAAGGAACAGCCATCTTTACTCTTTGTTATTTCTGTAACTGTTTTATTACTATTTCATTCTTTATTATCTTCTTTAATTTTGCTTTTTTGATACAAAACTGCCTTCCAGTCTTCTGGGGTTTTTTTTTGTTCTTTTTTTTTTTTTCTTGTGCTCAAGGCTTGAGCAGTCAGAAAAATAAAGATAGCCTGTCATTCCCAAAGCCATGCTGGCAGTAAAAAATGGGAATACTGGGACCTCAAAGATAATTGCACTTATGTATGTGAAGTACAGGAAAGCCTTCCCGTGAATTGCAGGGGCTTTTCTGAGAGCTGGTGAGATGAGGGCCTTGAATAAAGGCTTTCTCTCGGCCTTTTTCCAGCTTATTTTGGAGGCTTAGATGCTCTTCTGGATGAATGTGATTGGAATAATTTTCTTGAACTGTAGTCAACTCGCTGTTAGGTACAAAAGTGGGCTTCTCCTGCTGCACTGCAATAGTTTAAAGTACTTGCACTTTAATCAGTATTATTGTTACTTTTCCTTCCTGGCGTTTATCATGTTAGCATTTTTCTGCTTTTTCTTTTAACCTCCTGAAGTAACTGAAGATACAGATAACCTGTATCTTCATGGGAAGAAGATCTTACTAAGGCACCTGTATTAGAAGCCTCAGTGTGACTTTCAAAAGTGGTTGAATGTGAACTCGTGACAAATTAACTGTGCAGAGGCTTTTGAAACTGATACTTAAGTATCTCAATCTTTAGATATCCCAATACCTTTAAATATCAGAACCTTACAAGTATTATTACAAGCTATTAGGGATAGCCAAAAAGCAGTAATAAGTCCTATTTATAGCATAAATCTTTCAACTGTTTCTCTTATTGTACTTGCTTACCAAATGCAGTTTTTATGAAATGGTTCAGACTATACAGTCATTTCAGACTATACAGTGAGGCAAGTAAAAAAAAAATGTTGCTACTTCTTCTTGCAGATAATGTAGAAAATAAAGTGCATGTCTCAGAGGTCACGTAACATCCGAGTACTTGAGCATTGCTATGAAGATAAGTTCAATGTGTACACTAACTTTTCTTCAAATCAAAACAGTGCAGCAAAATATAGCAGATAAACAGGGTGATAAGAATGCTATTTAAGCTTTGTAAAACTGTTTTGCAAGAGGAAAAACTTGGCCTGAGAATTTTGTTTAATATATTGTTTTTGGATAGAATATTATTTAAATATATAGCTCCTATCGGTGACAAGTTCATTCTGAGCTGTCATTTTGACAGGTCTACAATAAGCTTCATATTCCCAGGACATCTTGTTTCTTCTTAAACTTCTTTCCATGTGAAGTCTAAAAAGATACAGTTTTGCTGCACTTTATATATTAAACTTACAGATATTAAGGCAGTATTAGCAGTCCCCTCTCATAGGTCATCCCCTACTACAGTTGATCCCCCATGCATCTCCGTAACCCAGAGCAGTCAGGAAAGATACGCCCCTTTTGGCTATGTCTCTTACAAGGCAATAGGTTCCTCTTCTCCTCCTCCTTTGCCCAAAACATGATATTTTCCATGTAGCCTCCACTCTCAAGAGACCACCCACCCGTAAGTGCTGAACAGTTACCACATACTTGCTGTACATTTCCCAATGAGGAGTGGAGCCAAATTCTTTGACCTTTCATTTAGCGCTCACAGCAATCATGTTCCACAGCACTACATAGTCCTGTCTAGCTATGTTCTGTAAGACGGGCCATAAAGCCAGCTTTAAAGGAAAAATCTTACAAGGCGCATTGCTTGCTTGCTAATTAACTTTGCGTTTAGATGCCTGGAATCAAGTCTCCTAACCCTGAGTTTAAAAATACACATTTGGGAGCATTTGCCTCTCCCCTACCTCCCTCTACACAAAGCCAACAGCTGCCACATGTTGAATTCTACATATAGAACATACAGAATTGCCCACATTGAAGAAGGCTCAGTAGCACTGGAGAAGGTTCACAGAACGGTAAAACAGATGATCAAAGGGAAGGAAGGGCTTGGAAGAAGGGATAGGAACACTAAAAATATTCACTTCAGAAAGGACTGAAAAATCAGATGAAGGTCAATAAAAACATTAGTGTCATGGGAAAAAGTAAATGATTTTTCATTGCCTCTTCAAATACAGGGAGGCATCTAATGAAACTACCATCTAACAGTTTTGACTAAAGCAGAAAGGAGACTAGGCTATAACAAATCTTGCCACAGGAAGCTTGGAAAGATAAAATTTTTCGTGAGGGTCAAATGAAACCTAGCAAGGGCTGTTAAATACGCTACTGATTAAGGTAGTCCTTGGCATTCCAGCTACTGGAGGCTGTGAATTTTCCAGGGAAGTATTACTAAGTGACATTAATGTTCTCTTTTCTTATTCTTAAGCATCCAGTGTTGGCACCTTTTCCTGTACACTTTGCACTATTCTAGCTTTTTGTGCTTCTCTGCAGATTTTGAAGACAGCACTGACATGGCTTGTCAGTCTCTCAGGCTTTTTTTTTTTCCCCACAAGTATAACAGCATCTGTCATGGTGATTGCAGCACACTGTCACTGAGAGTATACTAAATATGAAAATCCTCTCCAGACAGAAGGGAATCCACAGCAGTGATGGGAGGAAAGTTCTCTTTTCTCTTCTGGCAGAGGCCATCCTCATATCCCAGGGAAATTCCTGGTCCTGAACTCAGCTTTGGCCTCACTCTGACAAGCACAGTTCACTACCTCGACAGGATGGATAAAGTTCTTGAGGTCCAGAAACTGGCCAGGGAGCTAAGGACTTGTGCAGCTCATGTCATCCAGTGATGTCCCCCTACTTTTGTTCAGTGGCTTTGTAAGGAACAAGCTGCTGTCAGGAGTAAAGTTCAGAGTTTTCCTCAGGCTCCCCTTCGTATAAAATATATCCCCCCATTTCATCAGTGAGTGCTGACCCTCCTACCAAGGTCTTGTCTGACTGATATCAGACATGGGACATTCCCACAAGACTGTATGGGATGCAGAAAAAACAGCTGGGAAAGCCACCTGTATTGCAAGTAAATGTGCTTCAAAGCATGCTGTAAAGTATAAAGTCCCCTGAGGCATCTCTAAACACTCTGAAAATACTAGCAGTTAGGTGCTCGGGCAGATAAGGAATGTGAATGTCAGTGAATTTTGTCATAAACCTGTCCTTGTTTGCTCATAAGATCCGGCATAGGCATTATGCTATTTTCAAAACATTTTTTTTTTTTTTCATAAGGAAATGTTGAAATACAGGCATTATAGTCTTGATGAGGAAGAAATTTCCCCTGGTATACTTTTGGATTCCTGCATTGCTTTGTGTGCATAGCTGTGCAGGATTTATAAGAGAAGAATAATAAACAATCTTTCTGTAACTGGGGATGTAGAAATCTGAATCAGTGGCACTTTGTCATGACCCGGAGATGACTGACTGCAAAAGCCTTAATTTGGCCAGCTTAAACTTCCAGTGAAAGTCGGGAATAACACAAACTGCTTTTGTGCGCATGAAAATACATTCCTTGTAAATAACTGGAGGTGCTGTGAAGCTCACACCTCGCTGCCTGTTCTGCTACACTGCAGCGATCTTCTCAAGCAGATTGCTGCGTGCTTATGTAGACAGACAGGAGTTGTCAGCCTCAAAATAGCTTCCTTTCACAATGCATCAAGCTGAATATCTTTAGCATATTTATGCTCGCACATTTTGGGGGTATGGAAATGTACCATGCAAAGCAGCCTCTGAATGTGTTATGTAATGGGTTAGCTCCTTAGGCAGGTAGGATGCAGCCAGAACTTGCTTCCTCGCTTCCTGCTGGCAGCTTCTCGTCCTTGCTAAACCAGAGAGCTCCAGTTTGAGAAGCTCTAATGGAATTCAATCCAATTAAAGTTAGGATTTATTGTGGCCCCCACAGCTCATTCTGCCAAGAAGGTTAACTGACTAGCTTTAAAATGAGCTACGAGGAGGACTTTGTGACAAGCAGACTGCAAGCAGAAAAATCTGTCTGTTGCAGGGACTGGTTTCAGCTGGGTGTCTGGATCCAGCGGGAAGAGGAAGCCCTATGGGCTGCCTCAATAGGGCAGTAGGTGCCAAAAGTAACCGAGTCAGGTAGGTTGTGTTCTGAGCTTTGAGCACTTCTTGTACATACTTATGGAAAAGTACAGGGGATAAACCCACCGCAGAGATGCAAAGGAGCTTACTTAATCTTTTATGGAAAATTTGCTAAGGGGAGATCTCTAATCCTGTGTTCAAAGCGGTTTGGATAGGAACTAGGGGTTTCAAGCAAGATGTACACATCATAGTATCCTTAACAGATGATGTAGATCTCCAGTAAAGAACGTGCCAGCCTGTGGGGTGTCCAGCACTTTATCCTGACTATATGTGGAAGGGATAATTTTGTGTCCTAACTGTTCTTTATCAGTTCCTTGGTCTTTTGGACTCCTATGTGTTATGCAAGTTAAGTAAGTTTTGTGTAACTCTTAAGTATCTATTTTTTTGCCTTTTTTTTCAAGTTTGACCTTTGCCATCTGTGAACATGGCAATTAAACTGATATACCACCTTATGCTGTACTTTATTTCTTGAGTACTTTTTGCATTGCCTAAAGATAGGAGGAAAAAATGCCCCATCTGACTGAATTAGAAAAGCGAGCTACTAATTATATGTGCTGGAGGGAAGATCCAGAAAAGCCTCCTTTCCCTTCTTTGTTTGTTGGAGGGATGAATTATTTCTGTGCACATGCAAAATGGTGAAATGGTGTTGGAATTTTTTGATACTAAAAGTAGCTGTAAACAGAGCTGCTAAAGCAGGCATGTTCCCTAGAGAGGACTGAGGAGAAATTCCTATGGTGTCATCACAAATTAGCTTGTGTCTCAGAGCAGGCGCCTTTGCTGCAGAACTTTTTCTCAGCCTTGTTATGTTGGTGAGACACCGAGCCATGGGAAACGGAGATTAAAACCCTCCTCTGAACTCATTGTGGGAAGAATCCTTTCAGTTGCTACCATGGCTACTAAATATAAGCCAAGGTCATTGTTTGTTGCGCTTGTAGCTGTGCTCAGCCTGTGCACATTTTTTTTTTAAGCTGACAGCTGTTGCGTATCGGTGAAATTAAATCATGTTTGAGGCAGAAATAGTATAGGATTATTCTAATTCAGGTGAGTCATGTGAAGAAGCAGTATCTGTCTTGTACAGAGATATTTCTATCTTCTCTGTGGGCCAACCTCGGATCTTCATTATCACAATAGTTTAAATAGGGAGTAACACCTTATTATTATTCTGCATTGTTTAATGAGAAAATTGGACTGTACTGCTGTATTTGAAGCTGCTCCCTTCCCTTGCACAGTACAGCTTCATGCTGAAAAACTGAGTTGAGTTAGAGAGGCAATTTAAGTGAGGTGCACTTGAAAAATTTACCAGGTTTTATAGATGCATTTTCTGAAACTGGTGACATTGCAGACAGTTTGTACTTGTGCTTTATTTAAGTGACATTATCCTCTGAATTAATCAGATTTAATCTGTGTGATTTTGATACCAAATATTCACAAATTCAATTTCCAAAATAAGATCAGCAAAAGATGTGGTGTAAAATAATAAAAATCGAAGAGGAGCCTGTCTTTCTTAACTGTGATGTTGATTTGGCTATTTTTTGCTGGTAAGATTTTACAGAATAGAATAAGAAGAATATACTTTATAGAGAATAGAAATAAGAACATTTTAAAAATGTTTTTTAAAGAATATCTGGACTATGATAAAATCTATCATGTATTTAAATCAGGTTTCTACACTTAAGGCTTGTTCCATACCTCTAGTTAAACCATAGCTGAGGATAAAAGGTGCTAGTTCAGTGCTACATTCATATTTTCTGGGGAATACTGGAGGAACACTGTTGGATTGGAATAGATTAATTGAATTCCCAGTATAAATTAATGCAGATTCTTCTTTGCTCTGGTGTATATTAACTAGAATTACCCTCTCCAGTAGCTCTCCAGTGACTTACTTCTTGTTTTGGTTGGTGTTGATGTAGCAGTCTAACAGGGGCTTTGCTACAGAGGAGAAGAAGTCATGGCTGCAAATGACATGTGGTATGTCACTAGATAAGACACCAGCATCTTTGAGGTAGCTTTTCTAAGTATAATGTGGAGGACTGAAATATAAAAAGTGTGGTCACATAGTTTTGTATTTTATTTACCTGGTGTACAACAACACTTTTGGAATCTGTATATTAAGTATCATTAATCTCTAAATATCTTGCTTAGAAAGGTGGTATGTATATATATGCAAAATGGTATATCTTGTTTTGTGTAGCGAGCAATGTAATACTTTTTTTCAAATGCATCCATGGCCTTAGTTAAACCTTGCAGTGCAGGCCCTCATTTTATTTTTCTGTCATTTCCTTTCTGACAGTATTGACAGTGAGCCAAGTAAGCAGAGAGATAAACTCTATCGTTATGTAATGCTGAAAGGCTAAATACGTATTTTTTTCCAGGTTAAGATTCAGTTTCAGAATAGCATATGGTCTAGAACACTGGTAGTTCAGAAAGACTTACTAAATATTAATTTTCTTTACTCTGGTCTTGTAACCACATTGTAGTATATCTTAAGGTACACTGAGTGGGAATTTGTTAGCAAGGAGAATAGTTGATGAAAAATTCTTACAAAAATTACTTTACAGGAAGATAGGAAATGAGTAAGGAATCTAAGGGAAAATAGCTGTCTTATAGGCATCTGAGCTGGTGTCCAGATCTTTCCAATTTCAGATGGACAAAGGAAGGGGAAATGTATCAGTAAGAATTATAAATCACAAATTCCTTACTTCCTTCTTAGCTGCATACCAGCCTTCTCTTAAACTGCTAGTGCTAGGCACCAAGGGGCAAGGCAGGCAAAGGAGAGATTGTTTGCTTTTATTCTGTATATTAGACTCAATGCAGGCACTGAGCAGAATTTGAATAAGCAAGTTACTGTACCTCTGAAATTCTCTGAAAATATCATTAGTGTTGCACAGAAAGGGGTCTGGAAGACTCCTTCAGCAGTTGTCATATGCTATATAAAGCAGACTAGGGGAATAGTTCATATGTTCTGACTACAGTTTCTCTTGCTAAGAAGAATCCAAAAGGGTGCATATAATAATATCATGTTAGGTGTTATGATATCATGATAATAATATTCATATTTAGGTATTACTTTGGTAGATAAAATGCTGAAAATACAGGGAGGTAAAAAATCATCTGTTTGGAAACATATTTGAGAACGGGAACTTCATACTCTTCCACTTGCTCTAAGGAATGTCTCAAGGCACTCAACCACAGAACTGCACTGTTTAAATTTAGTTTATTTCAAAGAAATAGACTTCTAGTTGAGGGAAAGGGCATTTTGTAGCATCATCCAGTGCATTCTTTGGGGATGACTTGCCACTTAGATGTGGCTACACACGAGATGAATGTCTTCCTGCCTTCAGAGCTCTCCCATCTATTTGGTATCTGAGTGTCTATCAGGCTGCTGCTAAGATCAAGTAGGAAAGGTTGTTTTCTGGACAGAAAATAGAAGAAGATTGCAGGGGAGTACAGAAGATGCCTCTGAGGAATGCATCAATTGCTCTGAAATGAAAGAAGTGGACAAATAATTGCTCGACTGATTTTTGTTTTTCTTAGCAAGGGAGAGGAACAAGAACACTGAGACAAAGGACTTGTTTACCTAAGACATCTGACTAGATTTTCCAGATAGTATAATTGAGCAAGAACACCCACATTTTTTCAGGAGCAGTGTTCAAACATGCAGGTTTTACTGGCATGATGGTGATTGATAGAGCAGTTATTGCACTAGAGAAAGGTTGGTCAGTTCTCCCATGCAGAGCAACTTGCATACTGCAACTGCTGTGAGCAACTGCTTTTTAAGGCCTTTTTCTAGATCTGGAAGAGAAGGTGGGGTTGTCTTTCAGTTAAGTCATTTCAATACACTTTAAAATATGCTCTTTCACAGTAATAAAGCCAACCTGACATTTTAATTTCCATTTTAGCAGGTCAAGTTGTAGCTCCACAGTCCATAAATCTGTTCAAAGAATGATGGGAAAAATCTCCCTGCCCCACACGAGGCCCATGACAGCATCAATTTTTACAGCTTTAAATAATTATTGTCTACAAATCAAGCTCTTTGAAAAGCTGATGATTTGATGATTCTCTAAACATGCCATCCTCAAGGAAAGATGAAGGAATATAGGCTGAATAGACATTAAGTTAATTTGCATAGCTAGAGAATGAATTGAAATACATTTGCTAAGAGAAAAGCATGCCAATCAAATCTTGTATTCACAAAGGCCTTTTCCTCAGAGTACCTATATATCATTTTTATTATAGTCTTTAGGTGCACATATGTAAGCAGTAAAAGCAGTCCGATCAAAAGGTTGTCCAGGCTTTAAAAAACAATGCATTTTTTTCTATACCTTCAGAAACAGCATCAATAATTAAATTCCACACATATGTAAACCCAGAGCTGCTCTTGCTCCATTTATGATTTTCCATTGTGTGATGGTAAGGGATTGGAATTTGGTAAAACAAAAATAGTCTAATTCTCTGTACTCTTTAGTTTTCTTCATTTTTTCAGTTTGTTCAAATATGTTCAGTTTAGGTATATTTACTTTAGGTAGATTGCACTTAAAAATACCTTTCATTGAAGATGAGTTTTTTGTATTGGATCAGTATCTCTTAGAGTATATAGACTGAGTGATGATCACAAAATGTCTAGTCGCTTGATATTTTTACGTAGTACTTGATGTAAGGCCTCGTGTGTTTCTCATTCTCCAACATTTAAACACAATGCATACAGAAAGATTATTTTCAACCTGTATTTTTCTGTGGTAATTTCATCATATTAGGGTAAGATATGACTTTAAAGCAATTTGACCATCTGCCAGGGCTCTCTGTGTCTGATTGTTCTTGAACATTTGACTGTTTCATCTTTTGGTATTTAATACCATTAATGACCTAGCTCTTGGCTGTTTATAAATAATAGTTTGATAAAATTTGTGAAGTTAGGCTTTAATTTTCCTGCTTTCCTACTGGGGATGGAGTGAGGAGAAAAAAGAACTAAAATTCATTCACACTTCACAGCTTTGTAGTACTCAACACATTACATTATATATTTTTTATTTATTCTTTCAACCTATGAGAAGTCCTACAGATCTTATTCTATTATACTGCATTTTAGCTTTATAGTTATATTTTAGGCAATGGAATGTCACCTTGAGTAGTTTTTATTCTTTACCGCTTTACTGACATAATATGCAATACTTGCCGAAGTTGCATTTTCCCAGAGAAGCACTATGCATTTCTTAAGCTCTGGTAACTAAGATTTAGAACACTCTAGGTCTGATTTACAGTAGACCACAGTTAACTTCGTTAAGGACTTTTTTAGGCTAAACATTCTGAAAAATCACCTGTGACTTCCCCTTGGTGAATCTGTGTTGACTACTCCTGATCACCTTCACATGCCTCGAGATGCTCTCTAGGATGAACTGCTCCATCACCTTTCCAGGGATGGAGGTGAGGCTGTCTGGCCTGTAGTTTCCCGGCTCCTCCCTCTTGCCCTTTTTGAAGACTGGAGTGATGGTTTCTTCCAGTCCTCCAGCACCTCCCCTGCTCTCCAGGACCTCTCGAAGATGATGGAGAGAGGCTGAGCAATAACCTCCACCACTTCCCTCAGCACTCTTGAGTGTATCCCATCTGGGCCCATACATTTATGGGTGGCCAGCTTTCCTAATTCCTAACCCAATCCTCCTCAACCAGTGGAGTCTTCCTCTCTCCTGATGTTCCGTCTTATATTTGGACTCTGTAGTACATGGGGACTGGCCTTAGTACTAAAGACAGAAGCAAAGAAGGCTTTTAGTAACTCTGCCTCCTCTGCATCCTCTGGCACCAAGGCCTCCTCCCCATTCAACAGCGCACTAACATTTTCCCTAGTCTTCCTCTTGCTGCTGATGTATTTATGGAAGCCCTTCCTGTTGTCCTTGACATCCCTCGCTAACTCTAATTCCAGATGGGCCTTGGCCTTCCTCTGTGTGCATCTGCATTCTCTGACAGTATTCCTATATTTTTCCCATGTGGCCTGGCCCTTCTTCCACATTATGCATATGCTCTTTTTCTCTTCCCATTTTCCCAATTTTCCATTTTTTTTTCCAATTTTCCTTGCTCATCCATGCAGGTCTCCTGCTCCCCTTGCTTGAATTCCTGGACCTAAAGTCCAGGGCTGCAGTCTGACTTCTCACCCAGCTTCCTCCACGTATAATCATAAATTGCAACGCCTCATGGTTGTTGCAGCAGAGACTGCCCCCAACCCTCACATTTCCCACTACACGATATCTCTTAGCACCAGGTCTAGTAGCATTCCCTCCCCTTGCTGGCTCATCAACTACCTTCATGAGGAAGTTATCTGTAATGTTTTGCAGGAACCTCCTTGACTGTCTGTTCCTGGCTGTGGGATTATCCCAGCAGACATCATGATGGTTGAAGACCCCCATCATGGCCTGTGATCCTGAGGCTTTTTGTAGCTGCTACATTTACATTTGAATGCAGTTATTTGGAGCCATAGTCTTACCAAATCTCTCAAATAACTAAATTGAGTATTTCACAAATTCTGCATTTATCATTAAGTGGTAGACTATGCTTCTCCTTCAGTTACATAACTGAAACAACAGCAGGCCTATCAATTCATAATTCAATTAAAGAGAAGTAAAAGGGAGGAAAGATATGACTAAACTCTTGAATTAGATAATAAGATACTCTTATCACCATGTGGACTTACAGGCTCCAGGACTGAACAAAATGGGGACCATTTTCATTTTAAGGATTAGTTGCTGTTGTAATTTCTCTTTCCCTGAGCTTACTTTGCCCTCTGAATTCTCAACAACTTGAAACTTGGCAATCAAATTCAGTTCAAATCTCTAATCATCAGATCCATAGATCCAATATATATACTTTTTGAGCTGTTATCTGGTGATAATGTAGAGCTTAGATTTGTTCTTATAAAGTTCCTTTAAAATGGAGATCAAAATATGATTAGATATGGAAACTACTCAACTGCTGTAGGTTATTTTCCCACCTGTGGATCAGGATGTATGTTTTGTTTTAATGGTTTCATTTAAAAACCAGAAAACTATTTAAGATTCAGCTAGCTGTTCATCCCAACAACTTTATAACCTAATGATATGTGGGAGGGGGGGCAAAGACGGAGGACTATATTTAATTTTAATGTCTGAAATACAGCAATTAGTCTTAACAGGCTTCCTTAAGTGTTTACAAAGGTCTTGACTTGTATGCAGCAGACTCAACCATACAAATATATGTTTTTGATCACTTGTTATTATGTTATTAATACTGCAGTATTTAAAGATTTCAAGCAGTACTGATGTATTCTGCTACACATTACACAAACACACAGAAACAGTGCACTGAAAAACCTCTGACAAGATACAACAGAGACTGACTGGTAAAATCATGAAGGAGAGACAAGCAGCCATAGAAAAGATTGTCTAGCTAATTATTATATAACTAGATGTTGATTATCTTAATGTGTTTATATAGTTTTGATTAGCTTAATGCTTTTTTTCTATTGCACCCATCTGTTGATATGTAACATGTCAGTGCAGATTTTCCAATGTGACAGCACACAGAATGCCAAAGAACATCACCACTGTATTATGGAACTGTTAGACCTCCTGTCAAAGAAATCAAGCTGCCCTATAGATGATTAGAAGTTGTTTATCTGTACATATTACAAAAAAAAAAAAAAAAAAAAAAAAAAAAAAAAAAANAAAAAAGAAATTAGGGCAGATTTACAAGTTCATTTTAGTACTGTTTTTTGTATAGATTCTGCAACATACGTTAGCAGCTAAATCCTACTTACTGCAGTAGATTGACCAGAGTGTGACAGCTTCTTTTCTCATATGAGATAAACCAGACAAATCTGTGCAGCTTGTAAAATTATAAAAATAGTAAAAGTGAAAATCCTTCAGACTTTTTCTGGCCTTGTGCCCATTTCAGTAGAAAATAGTTTGGCTACATGAGTTTCCCACAAAATTAAGACAGCAAAATAAACAGGATTCATCATTCACAGATGATGTGGCTTGTTTTACTGTGCTTTTATCTTCTCTCAGGACTACAGAGTCCAGCTAGTTAGAAGGCAGTGTGCTTTTGCAATTAGGATATTCTTGACTTACAGTGTAATATTTTTCCTGACCCCCCACCAAGGGAAGTTATTAGAAGAGCATTTGTTTTCAGCTACTAAGCACTGGGTTAAATGTGCTCTAGGTTAGTAGAGCAAATCATCTGTTCAGGTTGAAAGTGTTTGGCTTTAGTCTGTAAATAACAAGGCACGTTTCCAACACAGAAGGATCTTGAATTGCATTAATTAATTCATGAGACATCACATTTGAAGAAAATGTGTCCTGTTGATTAACTTCTTGGAAGGGAATCAATGGCTTCATTGCTCGGCTGTATCAACTTTCTGAATATCAGCACTGTGAGTTTCATTAAAGAGAACACAATAGATTGCACATGGCTGAGTGAGATATACCCAGGAAGCAGGTCACTTAGAATTAATATACAATCCTCCATGAATCAAGCTGTTCTGTTGGCAGAGTGGTCTGCACAAAGGAGAAGGACGCACTTGAGGACTCTGAGTCACAGAAGATATTAAATCTGACTTCCCTTTTAAGCAGTAGGAGATTAGTTTTGACAGGTTGGGTGTTCACTTGCTTGTTTTTGTTTGCTATGGTGGGAAATAGGAGAGAAGAAAAAGTGTGCCCTTGGTAGTTATAAAGAAGAAAGATTTGACCAAAAGTTTGCCTTTGAAAAATAAGACATTTTTAAAACTAAGGAGTTATGTATTTTCCATTTTCCTTTCAGTCTCATTTTTCTTCCCTACTGAAAACAACCTACTCTAGGATATTTACAATTTTTCGTGCTTCCATCCTATCTTTGTCAAAGTGAGGAATGTTTTGGAAAAAACAACGGCAAACAGACAACTGATTACATGGGTATTTTGCTCATTTTTTCCATATTTTTATAACTTGGAAGTTATCTCTTCTGTTACATTCCATTGCAAAAAGGGAAAAAGGTAAAAACTTAAGTTGTGTGAAGAAAACCACGGTATTCCAGAAAATAAATAAATAACACTTTTCCTAAAAAACTTTTAAACTAGTTCTGGTTACAGAAAGTGTGAGCTAAAGACAGTGTAGGACTCTCTGGAATGTAATTTCTGCATGAACTGTACAGAATTATGAGAGTCTCAAGTTAAATATTCTATTAGCTTATAAAGGGGAGAAGGGGAGAACTTAAGCTATATCCTGAAACCTGTTGATAACCCTGCTTTGATGCCCTGTCATATGAACTGTTAGTGTGGAATCCCAGCAGCTTTAGCAGGCTGTAGTGCTGCAGTGTGTTGCAATATCATTACATTATCATTTGTTTAAATGAGTCCTTTGGTTTTGCATTTCTATTCCCTGTAACTCTTCAATATTGAAAAGTCTTTTTTTTTCTATGTTTTCATTCCTGTTTTCAGTTTTTTTTTTTTTTTTTTTTTTAGATGTCTAAGGGAAAGAAAGGGAAACTTTCTGAAATAAACATGAAATTGGTAGGTAGTTCCCATTCGGGAAATAATTCCAGCTTTACAAATTGTATATGTAGAGGCTGCTGCTGATCTACTCTGTGTGCAGTCTGCTGCAGAAGTGCTGTTGAGCTTCCTCTGGTGTTGGACTCAAGAGATTGTGCCGGGGTAGCAAACTCCTGAACCATTTGCGAGGGTGTCCTCGCTTGGTGCACTGAGGGGCTGAGCTGCCAGCCCCTTCAGCAACAGCCTGTGTCAGCCAGTTCCTCCTTCCCCTGTAGTGGTATGGGGTGCAGCCCCATGCACTAGTATTACCCTAAAAGCGCAAGCCTAACCGACAGGGTCTTCGCTTGGATACTCCTCAAGGCTAATAGCCCTTTTGGGTGAAGAGGAAAATTTAGCATGTAAGGGAGGGGTAAATTTCTACATTGCCTAGAGAATCTTCAAATTCTTCTGAAAAGGCTGTCATTGCAAAGATTAGTGTTCTGTTTTACAGACTTTTCCAGATTTGAAAGCAGTTTTGCATGACATTCTTTGGTAGCTTGAGATGGACGTATGGCTATAAATACCTCTCCTGAACTAAAGGGGAACTGGATTCCTAATGTGCAGAATATGCTGAGTGTTGAAAAGATAAATAGCATTTCTCTATTAACATCTTAATGACCTTACTGAAATGCACATTCAGTATCTTAAAAAATGGACATGTGCTGAACAGTTGTATGTTCCTTTAATGTTTCTTTGAAGTTCTCATATGAAAAGAATAATCTCAGAATTTTTTAATCCCTAATATTAACAGCAGTTACGTATCTGACTCAGGCATTAGAACTGACTGTTGTTGATGCATGGTATACTGGAGCTGAAAACAAAAAGCGCCAGGGCTTTATCTTAAATGCCACCTGTATCAGAAAATGTCAGTCACGGGCCTTTAGAACCTCTTATTTCATTACAGACAAGAAATTGAGAAGGAGGAAAGGGAGTTGGGGAAGGACAGAGATCCCAAGGCAAAAGTTCCACAAACAAAGGGCAGTTTCCTTCCAATCTAGGGAGTGCACCAAGGTCCCAGCCTGAAACAAAGGGCCTATCCTTGAGAAGCGAAGGAGGAAGGGTGAGGTTGAATTTTGTGTTTTTAATATGTACCTTAGTGCCAGATGCGTTTTTGTTATAGTTCAGGCCTGAAACACTCCTCGCTGGTATCAAACATGAACAGGACTAATTTGTTTTGACTGGAATATACAGCCTGGGAAAAGCTTTGTAGCTCCTAGATGGACAGAGTGGTCAGTTTATTCTGAGACTGAAAGCAACGGTGAAAAAAACAATTTTCAGTCTAAGCCCCCCATGACAGAAATTTTTGGTAACAACTTAAAAGTCTAAGTGGGAATTGAATATTTAACTGTTTGCTTTTCTGCAAATTCTGCTCTTAAATTCTAATTTCAGAGCTGAATTCTAAGCTTTAAATCCACACTGAATATCAAACTTACTGTTTAATAAAATGAGGTGAAGGCATTTGATTATTCACTTTCATGTCATTTTTAATATGGGATAACTATCAGCAAAATGACAGTAAAGAAACAGCTCCTCAGTAATGTGAATTTGTCTCATGGTGCAGAAGGCTAGGAACATGTTATGAAAAGTTTTTGAAATAACACTGGATTATAGAAGCTAGAATTATTGATGCTATGGGACTGTCTTTTTTATTCATAGAACTTCTAATAGGTCAAACTTGTAAGCCATAAGTAATAACATTACTTAATTCTTGCCTTTTTTTTTTTTTTTTTTTTTTTTTTTTTTCTTTTTTGCTTTTTTTTTCTGGAGCAGCGCTGAGGCAGGAATATTTATCAGTTTTTTTTCCCCCCCTTCTACTGTTTGTATGAATGGAAAAGCATTTACTGAAGAGTAAAAATAAAAAATAAAATTCCCTATGAGCTTACAACAATCTATCTCTATGCCTTCAGAAAGCTCAATGAACTTTGAAGAACTGAAGAATTCAGACCTTAGGAGAAGAAATAAAGAGCTATTTAATTGCCTCCATTGATATTATCAATTTACAAGACTTGTGACTGAAGATTGTCATATCAGTAAGCTCTAAAAGATAAGAAATAATATCATAAGGACAAGGACTCTGCTTAAGGGAAAGTAAGTGTTGTAAAGCACACTGGAGACCTTAAAAAGTGGTATTGCCTTGTTATGATTGTAATTCATATTTACGTCACTTGGGTTGTCACAGACTCAGAAAAGCCAGACAAACTGAGTCATCCTGGATAATATCCAAAACCTCCCACATAGGAGCTGAAAAAGATTGTCCTTCATAAATTACATATATATCCTAAATATTCTATGCATTTTCTGAAGCATTACTGTTTTATGCCATCATATCTTTCGCATTGCAAGAAACTGTTTATGCATCGAAATAGTATCTCGTTTTCTACTTTATTTTTTATTAATAATTTGAAATCCTGAATCCTGTCAGGAAGGTACCTTGTACCTTTTTTTTTTTTTTTTTTTAATTCCTATGAAATCACCACTATTCTGAAACATGTTGCATTATTCATAGTTCAATAGACTGCAGTTCAACTTTGAAGTCCTAACTGAGTAAGAAGCAAAGAACCTCAAGTTAGTCTCTACTCCTCCAAATTGTCACTGAGCTACAATGGGCTTGCTTGGCAGTTTTCCCAGTAGTAACTTCTCATGAAAGGTGGGCAGTTGCACAACTTCCCTCTAACTTTGGGATCTCTACGGACAACTAGCGTGAAGGACTTGCGGTTCCCAATGGGTGAATCGCACCAAGAGCCATGATGTTCAGCTTTCTGAACCAGAGCAGGCAGATAGGTAGGCCCTGCTACAGCTCTCTTGCTCCTGGGAATGGCTTCTGGACCAATTTCTAGTTGGATTTTCTGGAACTGGGAATAGGGGCTTTGTTTCTCCTGAACACACCGTGGATGATGAACCATCCACATGAAACCGGCTGGTGGCTGACTGGTCTGTGCCATGCTCAAGACAGCTTTAAAACTGCACCATTTATTGCCTCTGCACTGGGAATTAGCAGCTGCCTTGTTTATCATCAAAGGTATCTAAGAAGCCTCAAGCAACTGATACAATTTGTTAATAATCAGAGGACAGTATATTTTACAGTATTTGGACCTTGGTAAAAATTGCTGCTGCATTTAAATCTACATTATCTCCACTATGTCAAGTTTCACATGTTGTTTCAGGCTCTGCAGTCTGACTAAAATAGACTTTTAGGATATCTAACAGACAACAGCACATCACAGCAGCTTATCAACTAAAAGTCGATTCTTTTAAAGATGATGTTGGCAAATATTGAAGTGCGGGAGGTGCCCTTTTTTAGAAACTTGTTTGCTCGCCCACGAGAATCTCATAATCTCATTTAATTGCTGTCTATTTATTGGATTCTGACACAAAGTTGCAAAACATGCCTCTGACTGCAAACATCCAAGCACGTTTAGATAGCGCTTGCCTTAAGCAATGGGTGCTGTGGAAGCAGCTCTTATGTAAAAGATGCTCCCCGCCATAAACTAAAAGAGGAACAATGTTCTGTCATATCCCCAAACACATGCTTAGTCCAACGCTAACGCCAAGCATGCTAAAACAGTGGAAAAAACCCAAGCGTTATACGTCAGCATTCCAGTAGCTTCCACAAATGGTGCTTGTAGCTTGGGACTAGTGCAACTAGGCACCAATATTCCTGCCGAGCATAACAAAAAAGTCATATGCTGCTCGGAACATATGTCTTAATCTTGCAGATAGAACAGAACAAGTGTTATTTATGCTTTAAAATGCTTTGAGATGTGCAGCTGCTCCATGCATAAGTGAAAACATTTTTGGAATAGTATAATTATAGTTGTCCTGATCTAAAGATGTGAGAAGCAGGGTTGGAAAGGTTCTCCCCTTTAAATCTCCTATTTAGCCATCTGTAAAAGACTGTCTTTTGGATAAATGTTCCATGACCTAAATAGCTGGCTCATTTTGCTTTTTCGAATTTATCATCTCCTTTTTTTTTTTTCTACAATAAGGCCATCAGTATTCACATTTCATTTTCCTGTAATAAAGACTGGCACCTGGTTACTTGCTACTATAACAGTGCAAGGGAAGGAGCAGACACAAATTCTGCCAAGAAGGAAACAGTGAGGAGGGGAATACAACCCATCAGGAATTTGGGGGATAAAACGATCAGAAGTCACCAATTCAATCTAAACGAGGACCTATTATAACAGTAAGCACAGTGACTTGTTCCTGTTCTACTAATAACGACATTGAAATGTCCTAAACAGAAAGCTTTAAAAATCAGGGGAGTTCTGCGGGCAAAATCCATTAAATAAGATGAGGAAGTGTGTGGCTGCCTACCCAGGAATTTGACCACCTGCGTCTTCTCCCCACATCCTAGGGCTGCTGCTCGCTCAGACGGAGTAGTACAGGAAAATTAAGGCCTCCAGTTACATATAAGGGTTAAGAACTCCAGAGAGGATTTATGATCTCTGTGCTGTCTCCAGGGAGAATAAGCAGACTGTTCCCTGCCAAAACACTCCTAAGCTGCCCTGCAGTGAGCGCTGCTGCAGGAAAAGTACCGAGTTGGGCTTGGGGGAAGGGGAGCCCTGGAGGAACAGGGAATTGCAGCTGTCAGCGCCTTACCTGCTGCCTCTGGATTCTCCACCTCTACTGCAATGTACTTCCTTTTTATTTTTCTTCAGTACAAAGCAGCTTAAACTTGGCTTACTGTGAGCCCGACTTAAATCAAGTAACAGGGTAGAAGATATCTCTGTACATATAGAAATAACCCTAGAGTGGTGAACTAGCTTTCTGCTAAAGATTTTTCCTCTTTAGCCTGTGGTATTTGCTAGGAATCCAGTCTGAGCTTATTTCTGTAGTTTCCAAATTTCCTGATGCCTGGAACTATTTTTGTCACTGTAGCTCTCTCCTGGAGGATGGTGCTTATCACAGTGTAATTAAAGATCACAATCTTTCTGTGCCTGAAGATCTGTGAATACAATTTGATTTCAGCTTTTATCACTTAGGTAATAGTCAAGGGAAAAAGAAAATGTTTCTTAATTTATTTCAGCCTCGTCTCTTATCAAAACTCAGTTCTGCTGTCTGTCCTGTAGCAGCTTTTGCACAATATCAGCAGTAAGCAGAGGTCCTTCAGGTCTCTCACCGGCTTTGTGAAAGGGGCTCTTGAGAGGAGAGAAGCCCCATCTGACAAATCAGAGGCAACATGAGCTACAAAGTTGCCCTTAGGGCAGGCTTCTATGGCCCAACTGTGTGAAGCCTCCAGCAAGAATATGCATCTTTGCAGAGGTCAAAATCAAGCATGTGTTAGAGATGAACCCAAAGCACATCACTGCAGATTCATTCCACTGCTCACCCAGCACCTTGCTCTTCTACAGCTGTTTTCAGACAGGTGAAAGGTGGGTAAGGGCTGAGTGTAAGGATTTATGAAAGCATAAGTTAACTCGAATGGACGTGCTTGTGACTGCCACCATTTCAGTTAGTTCTTTAAAAACTGCCTCATCAACTCTGAACCTGCTGCATATTAGTGTGTTCAATAGAGATCAACACAACCTTGAACATGAGCTGAGTGCTGTTAATTCACCGTACAGCTCTTCACTACTGGTGAAGCTGTACTGTTTTGCCAATCTCAGGAAGAGAGTAATTGGAAAACAAGTTGAAGGGAGGGTTTTACTGTTTGGACCCAGGGAAGGGCCATGACGACTTCACTTAAATAGCCTTTCAAACACAGCATTGCATGTCCTCACTTGTGTAGCAGTTTGTGTCTTGTTTGCATAAGGTGTGTGAATTAGATGCATCTTTCCTGTGAAATAGAAGCATTTCTGAAGAGTTATGTAACAAAGGTATTAGTGTGCTTGTCTGCATACATAATGCTAAAGGTAAAAGAATAGCATGTGAAACAGGAGGTAACGTGAAGAGATTAACTCTTCTGTAATTTCAAATTACATTTCTGTGTCTTTATTCAACATTGTTCTACTTCATGAAATGGAAATTACCCACATAGAGCCTGATTATGATTTTGAATATGCAGATGTAAGTTCTGCTAGAATTGGATAAGCAAAATAATTTGATATCATCTCTATATACTAGATTGATTCCAAACCACACCTTAGCATATCTGTGAAGTAATGCTCTTTTGACTTTTTGGGTGTGTTAAGCAAATGAATACCATGTCTAACAGTTTTCAACAGAAGTCCTCCTTTTTTCCCCCTCCACAGATTATATAGGGATTCAGTTGCAGCTGAACACTCACTTGGAACCATTTGGGTTAAACTAGATGTCCGAATGACTCATTGAAATTGGATCTTTAATTTGGAAGAGCAGTGTTCTGGAAGGAAGTTGGTGAAGGTAGAATCTAACAGGACCCAGGATGCCAATATCTGTTCCAAGCAAGTAGGTGGTTTCTTTACGGAACACACATATTTTTGGATAGCACTGAGCAATTGCCATAAGGATCTGTAGGAGGATAGCAGACTACAAGCCAGGATCTAAGACAAAATTAGAGGCAGGAACCAAGGAGAAGAAATTATGGTGAATTTGCTAGGTCCAAAAGCCTCTTGAGAATGCCTCTGAAATTGGGACCTGAGAAAATTCAGAATATTTTTTGAAAAGATATACTTTTTATCTTGTTTCCATGCTCATGGCTAACAGTTTAGATTTTATGACTATTTCTGTCATGAAACAAATGGAGGCAATCTCTCTGCATCCCCTTTTCTTTTTATTTCCACCACTGAGCTAAGGCATCAATCCTGCAGCCCTCTGACACCTCACTTGGCTCTTCCAGACAACACGGAACTTTGCAGCTTTGTTTGAATTCCCTTCCAGCATGGTTCCTCTTCCGAGCGGGACAGAAGTTCAAGGCAGGTGGCTGTCAGCAGCTGACTGAATTGTCTTTAGCCACTGATAAAAAATATGGAAAAGTCAAACTAAAGATAAAGATATAAAGCACAGTAAAAGCAATGAAAGGTCACAAAATTATGATTAATCACCATTCCTTCCAAGACTTGACTATTAGACACTAAAATCAGGTAATTTATTAGAGACGGATGGAAAAGTCCTAATTTTTCTCCATTCCTCAAGGATATTTCTTTTTTTTTTTTCTTTTTATTGCTTTTGATTCTGCAGTCTCATAATAAAGTGATAACAACTTCCTTTATTCACTAAAAAAGTCTCTATGGTTTTCTTCTCCCAGGGCATGTAATTACTTGGGATTTATTTTGAATAATTTCACTTTTTCAAGAGTTCACTTTCCTGTCTAAATTCATCACCTGGGTTCCTTTTGTACTAAGTGGAAAGATGGGCACTTCCCAGCTATATTAGGTTTCTATCTTAAGATGACCTGAATCATCCATGGGAGGTGCTTCTGTCTTTCCATTAGTAGAGAAGTAATTTAAACTTGATGTTTAAAATTAGATGGCTAAAGTTAGGAGTGATAAATCCCACCCCTAGAGACTGTAACTGTAGCTTAAATTACTTTTTTTTTTTTTTCATTTCTAAATGAGAATGGAGCAGTATTTCTAACTGCTGATTCTACATATTTCTCACTGACAATCCTAAAGCAATCTGATGTGAGACTATTTTTAAAGTATCTGTTGAGAATAGCAAAAAACAAACCACAAATTTTGGTCCCTGTGAGATTTTACTGGCATTCATGGACAGGAGGGAAATTTGCTATTGATTTCTGGCAATTTCTAGTAACAGAGAAACATACCTTAAAGTTCCTTGGCATTATTTTGTAGGTTGAATCACTAACAAAATTTAACACATATGATTGTTGTGTTATAGAAGAGGCAATGTTTTCAAACTCCAGATGCTAAATCTCTGCTAGTTTAGTGCTACAGAAGCATGCAGTTAGTCCTTCAGTTAGGGTAATTCCATGTACACTGATAGGTGTTGTCAAAGGGGGAATATGACAATTTTCTCAAATTTCTATTTAAGAGCAGGGGTTTGTTTGACAAACCATTCAGTTTTCATACATTCAGTTCTGACACTCATACTGAAGTGTGCAGGAGCCTTGGTCCTTCTCACAGGAAAATTAATTCCTGGATATCCTTAGTGCCCATATATCTTTAACTGGCTTTGCAGGATTAGGAGTTGGTTTTGAAAGAAAGAAGAGAGTTTCACAGTGCTCCTGTTTCTCTTGTAAAAGAGACTGAATAGGGATAGAGCTTTTTGCTGTGTGTTCAGCAGTATGGCCTTTCAATCCCTTAGAAAACCTGTGCTTGACAGAGGCTTTCCAACTTCTTAAAAGAGGAAAAAAAATAAAAGAGAGAGTCTGATTTTTTGAGCCTAGCTTATCCAGAGAAAGTTCAGCAATGTTTCACCTCTTGCAGGAATGCTAACACCACTCATTTGCTAAAAGGGCGCTTAGTGAGGTGGACTGTAACATGCAGGAAATATCTGTCTTTACAAGTTTTGATGGTTTGCATTACTTCAGAATAATCTCCTATCTTGCTAAAACGTGATTTCATCTGAGAAACTCGCAGCTAGTTGCAGCCAGGTGTCAAAGAATGCAAACAATAAGATAAAGAATGTGAAAGTTTAATATTTACTTAGCATTTTAAAATAGAACATCTATTCCAATATACATAGGCTTTAGATGCCACAGGCAAAGGGAGAACACTCTTAGAATTAGTGCATGATTCAGCTTTTCTCAGCCTTTCCATTTTCTGCTTTTCAGCTTTAACGTGATTTTTTCATTCAATTCTGTATGCTTTTGGAGTTAGCTTAATATTGCCTAATGCTGGTCATGATCTTTATGTCTTCCTAGGATATTACTGAAAGGAAGGACAACTGGGGGATGTGCATAACATCATAGATTTGCAGATCTGTAGAAAGTTAAATAGGCACTTGTTTAGGTTTCTCACACTGTACTTAGGGAATTGGAAGCCAGCCTGAGTCAATACAGTTAAATACATATATCATGTAAATATGGTCACATCCCAAAGAGGAGCATTAAGCAGGCATAGGTTTTTGCTGATATGTTGTACATCAGCATATCCTCAACAAAGGAAAAGATGCACAATTACATATAAGGGTACTTTTATGACCAAGGTTTTCAACATGTTATATACTAACAGCGAGGAGATTGCTAGTTAATCTATCTGAATGTAGAATTGGATCTATGCTTTAGGCTTTTACAGATGAAAGTTTTGGCCATGCTGTTTTCGGAATTAATGTGTTTCTGTTTGGGTTGCAGGCCAGAATAAAGTTAGCCCCAGTCTGCACCTTTTCTGGTGGTGGGAGGCATTCCAGTGAATTAGTCTGTCCCTGCAAAATCCATTTATTATTACCTGCTCAAACTGACTTCCTGACCATATTCCTTTGGTCTCCAGCATTTTGCACAAGCTTGCTGCTGTCCCTCAACTATTAGGGAATCTGTGTTCTTCCATGATTTAGTTAAGATAGCTAGATGATATCTGAAAGATATTGGAAGCTAGTGTCCTATTGATACAAGCACGCAGAGCTGTCTCCTTTTGGTTTCCTGTAGTGGCTCCAAGGGTCCCTTGCTTCCACTACCTTACAGTTGCACAGTGTTTTATGAATGCCCAGGAGGATTTAAACATTTTGGAACACAAGAAAATCACTGTGCAACATATAGGACATTTGCAGGATTTCACACAATTATTGCAATCCTTTAGTGTCACATAATTAAAATGGGATTTAATAATACTATAAATGTAAACATCTACAAGAAAAAAAGAAAAAAAATCAATATTTACTTATTTGCTTCATAGAAGTTGGCAATACAGAATTTCATTGCCACAACAATAGCCTTTTGGCCTTAATAGCCTAAAACGCAAATGACATCTGCTGGCTATTTATATTAATTATGCTTTTAAATTGTTTATGGCTACACCAGAGGATATATTCCAGGCTCTCATTTCTATTAATAGATACCTACTCTGGAAAGCATAAAAAAAACCCCTCTGCCCTATCTAGTATCTTTATACCACAGACAGTAAGTTCCATGCTTGTAGATTGCCTGATCTAAATTAAATAGCACAGGTTGCTACTTTTCTTTATGGTTTCTGGAACAGCAATATAAATTTACCATGTGTTGTCATCTAAGCTTGGTGGAGCTATTTGTGAGTGCTTGAAAAATATGAAAGATTATTTTAAATAGCAATTTTGTTTTATGCTTTCATCAAATTCATTGATCTGTAATCCTTCAGAAATAGGCTAGGTTCTGTTCAAAGTGGAAACCAAAGGGATATTTATCTCAGCTATCTAAATGTCTTGAGATTAGACTAGACTGTAAACGCATAAATAAAGTGAGCTTTCTTACTAGGCGTCTGCTAATTTCTGTTTTGGTTAGTCGGAAACAATTCAACTGTAATCACGGTCTGAGCCAAAATCTTGAACTGCAAAGTTACAACATTTACACGATGTTTTGATAACAACCAAAGACTTCTGAAGATCATACAAAAGTCCATTTCTGCTTTTCCTTTACCTTTGGGGATTCAGTCGGTTCAATAAAATTCAAGAAGAGGCACAGAAAAATATTTTTTCTGTAACTTCTATAACTCTTCACTCACCCCAGTTTTGGGACTACTACTACATCAGCTTGTTTATATTTATTGCAAAAGCTCAGATATGCTCTCCCACCATCCCTGTTAAGACTCCATCTCTTTTCATACCTGGGAGAAGGAAGAGAAATGGTTAACCAAGTATCTATTTCCCCATGTATGCTTCAAGTAATAGAAACTATAGGATATACAGAAAAATAACAAAATGTAAATGATGATAACTGTTCTAAATTCGAAATTGGTATGGAAGGATCTCTCCAGGAAATTCATTGCTGTGATAAAACTAGACATTTTAAAAATTAAAATACTTATTCATGAGCCGCTATTATTAAGTTCATTGTTCATTTCCTTAACTAGGAAAATAGCCTCTTAAGAAGTCTTACTGTTTTTTTTTTTTTTTCTAAAAGTCCTTGAAAAGTATATGCTCACTGTAGACAAACATTTACAAGTTGCAACTCGTGGTTTAATAGTACAGATAAAAAAAATCCATAAAAACATATTACGTACATATTGACAAGTTGGATAAGAATGTAAAGTCAGATCCAGAAGCATGTATCTGCTACTTTTGGCACTGAATAAGCTCAATATTACACCTGTACTGTCTAGATGAAAGACTGTCTAGATATGAAAAGGACAAACACTAATGCTGAGGCTTTCATGTGAGGACTGAAGAATCCACGTGAGAGCAAGGCTGAGAGCAAATGCCTGCTCAGATGAGCTCTCCGAGGGCAGGACTCCAAAGGCAAGCACCAAAACTGAGAGAGCTGGTGGAAAATCCACCCTTGCAGGCTTTGTTAATAAGCTAGACAAGTGTACTTTGTGAATGTCATTAATCATGGCATATGGTATAAATATGGCTATATATAAATACAGTATAATTAATTTGCCCTGCTCTGAATCAATAATTTGCATTTCAAAATACTTCTTTTTCTTTACACCTTTCATTAGTATCTATGACCATTATGTTTTTTCTTGGTCACATTTTTGTCTCTAGGTCTTCCTCGGCCACTGGAAATCATGGCTAGAATAATGCTACTGATCCTTTTCAAGAGAGGAAAATAACTGAGAAGAAATCAGGGCACACTGAGTCCAGTGGTCACATTTTTGTTCTCTACTTATAGATTCCTGAGTAAAACAGCTCTTTTCTAAAAAAACAGGACAGAGGAAGCTGTCCTCTCCTTTTATGGTCTAAAATTGGGATTCAGGTACCATTCCCAGCATAGATTTTAGGACTGTATGTGTGCTACCTGATTTTTTGTATTTTATCAAAGCATAAATTAAGAATTTGGCCGGCCTACCATCTCTCCCTTATCAGCAGAGGGAGATAAGGGGCTCCAGAAGGTGAGTTGGACCTTGGCTAGCCGAATTGCCTTCTGAAAATGCCAGCGCTCTCTCCACTGGCTACAACTGGACCCCAGAAAGACAAGGTGCATCAGCTGAATGGGTTCATGCGAACTGAGGCTTCTGTTCAGCAAAATATGCTGATTTTCTCAGAATGGGTTTGCAATATTGAAGGACTATGTGAGTTAAATTTAACTCATTAGTGAGTCAACAAAACTTAGTGTTTTGTCTCTTTTAGGACAGTAAACACGAGCAAGTCCTAGTGTTTCAGAGAGCAGAATGGGAGAAAATAACTTTAGGATGGTGGCAGTTGGAGGAAGCTCAGATAGAAGTTTTTGCAAAGACTGCTGATTTACTGTCTTTGGAGCATCCTTCTCAGACTAGGCCTGCAATGTGATGAGAAATGACTATAAAAGCTGGCAGTAAGATCTTGCATGGCTCTCTGCCTGCTGAAGCTGATGTTTATGTTGCTGGCTTTGTGAGTTTTGCTGTAGGGTATGAAAGAAGGGAAGGGCTTTTATTGCCTGTGTGGAGGGAGGAAGAAAAGGATGAGATAGAACAGATTTACCCCGAACACAAAAAGAGTGAGAAAGAATGGGAAATAATTTCTTTTGTACTTGTTCACAAGCCAAAACATTACTGGGAGTGTCTGCCTGTTTGAGTTCTCTGAAGGTCAGTTGTACCCTGGAACCTCTGGCCGTACTTTGAGGTATGAGAAAGGTATACTTCTACTCACTTGAAATGAAATCCCTGGTAGCATGCTTCTTTTGTGAAATGAAGACAATAACAAAGGACTGAGAGACAATCAGGCACATGCCTTACAGCATCTTGGCCAAATACATATATGTATATATATATGTGTGTATGTATTCATAGATATATGTACAGCTTTCCAATATCCTACTGTCTAATTCACAGTAACTGTCATAATTGTCAAATTTGTCTAAAGAATCCCTAGCTTTCTGAACATAATAAAGAGAAAGTTTTCAGTTCCCATTTCCTAGCTACAGTTTTAATGCAGAAGTGTTGATGTTTTCTCTTCCTTGTTTATCAGTATTGCCAATTCATTATCAGTATAAGTTTTGGTTAGCGTATTGTGATGAACTGCTACTTCTGAAAAGAATTCCTGTGATGAAGAAAAAATAGTTCATATTTAGAAAATAAATCTTAAGAAGGATATGAACCAATACATAATAATCAAATTCTGAACAAGGCAAAAAGAATATCTACTATAATGACAACCAGAAAAGAACAGGTAATATTTAACAGATATGGGTGGGTTAAGATAAAAAGTATAAAAAATTAATTTTGATCTTGTAATTTTAAAACAAATCAGTCAAAGACTTCAGGTTTTGTCATTTCTTTATCAATTAAAAAACAGTTCAACATAAATGTAAACTAGAATTGAGACAGTCTGAAGACAGAATAATGGAAAAAAATAGCCAGCTGAATGCCATGCTTTATTTCAGTACTGTGTTTTTCCTAATATCCACAGTATAACTTCACTGGTAAAAAAAAATAGTTCTCAAATTTGACCCATCTCCAAATCAAA
>VZSG01000217.1:1017773-1028128 GCA_013398315.1 Nothoprocta pentlandii | reverse complement strand
GGTGCGGGGCAGCCCCGGGCGCTGGGTGGCGGCTTAAAGCGGCGGAGCGGCCGCCGCCGCGAGGGGGGTTCGCAGCAGCCGGCGCCGCCTGAGGAGGAGGAGAGGAAGACATGGAGGGGAAGCAGCCGCAGGCGCCCGGCGCTGCCGCAGCCGTGCCCGGCGCCGCGGCCGAGCAGCCGCGCCCGGAGGGCAGCGATGCGGCGGCGAGCGATGCGCTGGGCAGACCGCTGGGTCCCACGCCGAGCCAGAGCCGCTTCCAGGTGGACCTGGTGGCCGAGGGCGCCGGGCGGCCGCCCGAGGCGCCGCTGAAGGCGGGCGGGGAGGGCGGCGCGGGCGGCAAGGGCAGCGAGGAAGCCAAGGGCCGCTTTCGGGTGAACTTCGTGGACCCGTCGGCCGGCGACGAGAGCCCCGGCGAGCCGGGCGGCGGCAGCTCGGAGGGCGGCAATGTCAGCTTCCAGAACGGCGGCGACACGGTGCTCAGCGAGGGCAGCCTGCACTCCGGCGGCCACCACCACTACTACTACGACACGCACACCAACACCTACTACCTGCGCACCTTCGGCCACAACACCATGGACGCCGTGCCCCGCATCGACCACTACCGCCACACGGCCGCCGAGCTGGGCGAGAAGCTCATCCGGCCCAGCCTGGCCGAGCTGCACGACGAGATCGACAAGGTGAGCGCCCCTCGCGCCGTTAGCGGCCGTTAGCGGCCGCGCCTGCCGCGACATGTCGGCGACACGTCCGCGGCCCCGCCAACAGCGCCGCTCCATCTGCCCCGCGGGGGGAGCACGGGCGCTTTCCCCCCGGTGCTGCCCAGGATAGCCGCGGGTTGCCAGAATTGCCCGTGTGCCCCCCCGGCGCTTCCCGTCCCCTGCCGGCCCCCGGCACAGGAGTTACCGCCATGTGTGCGGGGCGGACGGGTCTGCTGGGCAGCAGATAAAGGAGTGCTTCATTCCTAACCTCCTTTGCCCTCGGCAAAGGGGGAGCCCCAGCTCTGCAGGAAGTAGTAGCAGCTTGCAGAAGAGAATTAAATGGTGTGAAAAAGATACTTAAAAAAAAAAAAAACCCTCCAAAAATAGCTTTTAGTGGCGTTGAGATGTTTATCTGCTAACCAGCTGAAAGGACGTGCTCTCTCTGCCTTTCCAGTGCTGGATCAAATGGTGGTCGTGTGTGATGCGGAAGGCTGCACAGACAGAGCTCCTGCGTGCTAAGCAGCCTTCCCAGCGGCATCAAATAGCCCTGCCCGGGAGGGCTTTGTGATGAAGGCTTCAGGAATTTCTGGGAAAAAAAAAATTCCTTTTTTGAGTGTGTTCTTGGAGATACGCTGTCATTGTATCCTATTTGCATTGTCTTTATTAGAAGGCAAGCTTCTGCTGAACCTGGGATTAATTTGATACAATTCTTAGATCCTATTAAAAGGGAAGCCAGATTAGACTATCACAATGCTGTTTTCGTGTAGTCTGAATATTGCCTCTTGGTATTTGTCTGTGCTCTAAGTACATATTTTAGTGGATTTTATACAGGTTTAGTGAAAAAGGGGAACATGTGGGTTACATCTGAATGAAGAGGATTCTTTTTCCAGAAGTTTTCATCTTAGCTTTCTCTCCTTATGTGTGTTCTAACTGATTTCCACCTATGTTCTTTTAAGATTTCCGGATTCTTCTAGTATCTTGCTGTGTTTGGTATTAGTTTATGTAATATATGTCACTGGTAAGATTCCTTTTTTATTTCTTATATATAATTTATGATGTAGTTACATAATTCTTAAGATTATGTAGTAGCCCACATACTACTGCAAACAGGCAAGAAGGAAGATGTACATAATCTGTGTGTTTGTTTTTAAGGGTGCAACTTGTGCCCTTCAAAGTCTATGGTTTAAACTCACGCTGGTTTGAATGGAACTCTCCTGAACACATTTCTCTGCTTGCCATGTATTCATCTCTTCCCTCCTCCCTGCCCAAGTCTTCGAGGCAGTTCAGTGCAACAGAACTGATTTGTGATTCTTTTCTTCCCAGCCTATCTTAAAATTTGATATTGAAATTATTACTAACTGACCATAGATTGCTGTTGCTTTTCAGATTCTCCCTCCTAACAGCGTTAGCTGACTCCATTCAGTCTGATTATGAGTTAGTATTTAGTGGGAGTGGCAAACTGCTCTTCTGTGCATAGGGTTAGATGGATTATATATGAACTGTATAGAAATTCACACAAAAGACTGTTCCTTTCTTCCCCCCGCCCCGACTTCTGGTTTGCGCTAGAATGAAAGAGCGGAGAAGAGTGCAAGTCCTTAGATGTTCTTTCCTGTAAACAGAACATCACCTGATTTATTAACCTATTTATATTGTAGCAGTCAAGTCCTTTGTGACACCATTGAGACATTTCAGCACAAGATTTAAGAGTTTGAAAATACAGTTTCTGAAAGGTATGGTTTCTTCATATTTATTAGAAAAAGCACAGCAAGGAATTTTCATGGTAGGTTATGGTATTATGGGAGCTGTGAGTGGATCTCATTTCTGGTTCACTCTCAGAGCAGTTATGTTATAAGCACTTTTTAAGTCAAGTTACTATTTACTTCATTATTAATTCTAAAAAACTGTCAAGTGCATAAATTTGAAAAGTAAAGTTGATGTTCTGCATAGTGAGTAACTTGGCCATTCTGCTTCACTTCCAAAGCAATTAGTGTGGTAGGAAACACTGAGACTTAATATGATAAAGAGAAGTACTTTTTCCACTTCAGAATTACAGTGGTTTGTGTGAGATAATGTTGCAAACACATGCTTTAATAGGGGTGTGTCGTGCATAATAATAGAGTTGAATACTCATACTTTTCCCATTTCTGGAGCATAAATGTTACTGCATCTGTGATTGTTCATCTTTTGCGTTCTGTTTGGAGAAAGTTACCAACTCTTAAGTCAGGAAGGTGCCATGCTTTTGCCTCCAGACTTCTCCAGACTTTCTGAGGATTTCTTGTGTCCGATTCCAAAGTAACTTCAGTTACTGCCTATTATTCATTGTGGTCTCTAGTATTGAATAATACCTTGCATATAGGATAGGGTATTTTCTGTATGTTCTAGCTTTTACAACCTTGATAAATTAAGCTCTTTCCGTTAGCTGGGATTTTAGTATTAACTTGATTTGCACAGAATGTGTGTCAAAAGACTTAGTATGGCAGCTGAGTTGTTTAGTTTCATGACCTGGCACATCAAAGTTGGCAGTTATTTTGTGTCAAGATTGATCCGAAAGTGTGTTTGCTGACAGTGTGGTTCATTGCTCTGAATCTAGCTATTTCATTTCAGTTGAAGTTTGCCCTGTTTCCTTTTCCTTTTAAAGAGTTTATATCTTGGGGCTCACTCTAGTAATATTGATGCTACTGCCAATTAAAGGACAGAAAGCTGTTTTTCTTAACTTTGTTTACAGGATTCATATGTCTTTATTATAAAGGATTCATATTCCTTTATTCTGGTTTTCTTAAAGAAAAGCACTGTTTAAGGAAGATAAACATATATGTACACAAGGGGTGTCTTGTGATAAGAGCTTGTCTTGCTGTCATGGTAGGATAGATAAAATCACCTCAGGTGTTGCTTAGTCATTACAACAATAACTTTTATAGCACATGAGTTAAGGAATTGCTGTTGAAAGCAGTTGTGGAAACATACCTGGGCGCTAAACTGATGCTCTAAACTGGACGAGTTACACACTGTTGAGCTTAATCTGCCATGGCCTCTTTCAGGCAAAGGGGCTTATCTTTAGTTATCATTGGTTGTAGACAGCCAAGGTGAGCAATCTGTTGTTTATTCAGTTAATATAAATTAATATTCATTCTCTTTGGAGGGATGGTAGAGGGAATTTTACAGCTACAGTTGCTTATCTCATAGAAAAAAATGCTGCTCTGCAGCAGCATCAGTCTCCAGGGATTTACAGTAGAGAATGGTGATTGGCAAAGAAGTTGAACAGCAACTGCATATCCTATATTGTAGGATTTTATTGCAGTTGCAGCAAAGTCGTCTCCTGTGATGGGAAAAACTGCCTTCAGACATCAGGCAGATAAACACTCTGGCCTTTTTTTTTTTTTTTTTTATATATATATCTATATATCATCTTGCAGTTCGGGCATATTTGTTCTGCCTGGTCATTAAAGTGTGTATGTAAAATTATTACATGTAAAAGGATTTTTATCCTTACTTTGAAATCTGTCATTATTATGTTTCCAAATGTCACTCTTCCAAAAGTCCCAAAGTCACCCTGTTATTACAGACATGCTATCTAGAAGATGAATCTTTTTAAGCTTTGCGAGTTGGATAGTGCTTTAGTTATCTCCTATCATGAATTATTTTATGATATTTTTAATCTGACATTACATTAATTGGTCTTGTTATTTCTTGGAAAAGAAGGAACTCTGCAGTATATGAAGGGCTTTGGCTTAACACGTGTCTTTTGTTCCGTCTCACACAGCTGCAGTAAGTGGATAGTATGTGAACCAAGCCCTCTACTGGTAGTTTTGTTCTGTTTATTAAATGTGTAATGAGTGTTTAGTTGGTTCCCTTAACAGACTAGAAGGCTGTGATCTTGGGAAAAGATCTTCACATTCCTTTCCCCCATCTTCCCAAACAAAAGACATTTTAAACTGCAACTGTGCACTCTGTTTCCTCCCACAAAGAAATCCCTGTGTCTGTCCTCTGATCTTGGAGACAGAAGCAAGAAAACAGGCGACACTTCTGATAGTTTTGAGGCAAGTCTATACTTTGGCTCAGATTGGGTAATGTCTTTCTGAATTTGATTTGCTCCTTCTTGAAAGAGCATTTTTTTTTTAAGATGGTAACTGTTAAAGCATTAATATAAACCTAGCAAAAAAGTTGCATTTAGCACTGCTTGTTAACAAGGAATGTGCACGCTCTTGGAAATAGTAAATGACTGCTCAGATCTAACCTATTCTTAATTCCTGTTTTGTTTCTAGCAATATGTGAAAAAAGGAGAGTGCACCCAAAAATGCACAAAAACTTTAAAAATTATTTTTATTAGAATTATAAGATAAAATGTGGTTCTAGATTGCTTCTAGGCATGCATCTAAGCTGTCGAGTTAGCTGACCACATCATGTGAAGTCCATGTTTTTAAAAAAGTCGTTCCTTCCATTCTCCTATTAAATGAAGGCTGAGGCTCCCTGATAGCAAGTTGAAGTCTTTTAATACCTTGCAGAGCCTTATTTGTTGTCAGGGAGCTTCTTAGTTCTTAAGTCAACCTAGACTTGTTATAATTTAAAAGAATATTTGAATTTTCTTTCTGAACTTCACCTTACTAAAATGAAACAAGGCAAATTCTTCCAGTCTTATTTTCTGTGTTTCTGGACTTCATAGAAACCTGTACTTTTGCAGCTGTTCATGTTCTTCATTCTTAAAAACACTGAGCTCCATGCATCTGTACCAAAAGTTTCACTAGCAGAGAAAATTGTCAGTCTGTTTGTGCTCTTATCACCTGTTTTTTCTTCACTCTCCCTTGCTCACTCTCTCTACCTGCTTTACTATTCTTATTTATGATGTTGATAGTGTACTGCTTTGTCTTTGTAGCTAGTAGTCTTTCAGGGTTTGTGTTTTATATTGTTCATCAATGTTTTGTAATTGTAAACTGCATAATGTATCTCCTGGTCTTTTCTTTGTGAACATAGTCTGCAATCCAAAATGCCTGTGGAAATACAGAATTCTAGAACTGTCATCAGCAAACCATTAATGCTTTTCACATAACTTTCTTTTTGTTTTATTGCAGAGAAGCTGGAGAGAGCTGAATGATGCTAACAACTTTTTAGTTATACCTGAGTGTGGGCTGCTGCTGAAAAGATTCAACTCTTGTGTTGTTGTGGGCTGACGTTTGTATTTGCACCCCTTTGAATTGGATGTGGGAGCTAGTCTGCTTTACAGAGAGCAAACAAAAACCCCAAACCTGCAGAAAGCTCCCACTGGATAAGCTGGATCAGTTTTCTCATCCAATTCACTGTGCCCCAAAAGCAGTAACGTTAGTAGAAGAGAAGACCTGATAATTTGCAGACCGAAGACAGTATAACTGGAGAATGTGGGAATGCACTTTTGAAGGAGCTTGGTCTCTAATAAACTGTCCCTATATGTTGTCACTATGAATAAGACTAGTTCAAGACTGTGATCCGAAAAAACAGTAGTAACAGAGACAGATATTCTCTTTCAGTGTAAGCAGTTTAAGAATTGGTTAAAGAGGAAGGAGTTGCAGAATGAGTGTTAATCTTCGTTTCTTTATTTTCAGATTATCTTTTTCCCCTCTTTGTGTATCTGATTAGACCTCCTCTGGTTTTCTTTTCTGGAAAAAAAGTTCTTAGCAGGGAAGGGCAATGCAGGATCAGTATCTTGCAGGAGTAATTTGAAGTGATATACTCTCTTCTGCGTTCTTCAAAACAATGTTCAGTTAACGTGGGCAAAAACAAATCAATCTTTTCTTTTTTTTTTTGAGATAGGTAATAGCAATTACAATATGCTCATTTGCTAAGTTTTAGAAAAACAACAGCAGACTTAAAGGTGTTATACCTTTCTTTCAATACTTTGGTGATTTATCTTTTTTAGCTTTAACTTCAACTTTTAGCTATATCTATTACTTGTGATATAATTTACCGATACTTAGTTGCCCCCCCCCACATTTATAAAAATTTATTATAAGACTGTGATTGCAATGTGGTTTTCACAAACTTGCTGTGTTTAGAAACAGAATTCTGATTAGAAAATGATGTCTTTAATTAGGTTACTCATACTGTATTGTGGTATGATTGCCCTCTCCCATCAGCTCCTGAATGGGCAACACATAATACTCTTTTGTATAAACAAATAAAAACTGTAGGGTGCTAACAGCAAGAAAGCTTAAAGTTAACCTTTTTGAATGGTGGTGGTGGTAGGTAGAAGACTGGGAAATCCTCTGTGTTGAGAATAAAGTTTTCAGCAAGACTAGCAGGAATTCTTTATGCTTTATTTACAGAACGATATATTTCTGATTCATACTTAAATATGCAGAACTGCAATGCAAGTGTCTTCCTAATAGGGTTTGATTCAGTTCTTTAGCAATTAGAGGCAGTATCTGCTTCATTCTGGAGAAGAAAAAAATTCTGAAACACATTAGCTGTTAGAGATGTATTAGCCTTATGTGTTTCAGATGAGCAATTGAAATCTACCTGTGTTCAGAACTGGATTATTCTCTAAGTAATGATTTTTTAGTATATGTATAAGTACTATTATATTTAATTTACACATTTGGTATAAGTACTGTTTAAATTGCAGGTGGAAGACCAGACTCTTATGTACCCACAGCACCCTGCATTGTAAGGTCATTGTATGCTAGGTGCAAGTTTTCAATTCTTGCTCTCTCCTGCACCTTTTTCTCCCTAGATGTAGCTAGTCTTCCTCTACTTGTTCTATGCTCTTGCTATAACTATTAGATGACAGGAGTATTGACATTGTCTCTGTTTTGAGATGTGTTAGCAAGCAATCTGCCGTGAGAGAGACTGTTTTGATCAGGTGTTTAGGTACGCTTTTTTTCTTCCCCTCTCCTGTCAAACTTGGAACATAGTATAGTGTTCAAATGCTTGAATTACTTAATATGAGGTGACTTCATGATTGTGGAATATTGTTATGACTGCCATCCACTGACCTAAATTTTTTTCCTTAAGAATTTTTTTTCACCTAAAATATCCAGGGAAATAAATAAAGAAAGAAAAAAAGAAGCATGGAGGGAATAATTACAAACTTTGATTAAATTTGTATCCTGGGGGGAGGGGGATAAGTTGGTTTCTATCTTAAGTTCATTAAGATCAATCAAAGAGAAGTTTCTCTCATTTTTTTTCACCAAATGAAGTGCTGTCATGTATGGGCAGTTCTTTGCTTGCAGATTGCTTTCAATCCTTTTTCTTCTGTGGAATGTACACCAGAGTAAAAAACCCATTGCTTTGTTGTGGCTAATAAGCTATATTAGAGATCGCTCAATAAAATTCTATGTATGTGAGATCTAAATGGTGGTAAGATTAAGAAATAAAGCTTTTACCTGTCTCCTAAAAGCACCATTATGCAATGAATGGTATGCTGTTAGGCTGAAATTCAGTTCGTAAGTTTCTTGATCAGGTCTTAATAACTTGGCTAGTACTTATTTCTGCTGCTAAAAGTTGGAAAGAAGGAGGAAAAATAATCCTAAAAATTAATATTCAAATTTTAAATCTATTTTTATTAGATAAACTTCTGTATAAACAATGCTTAATGTTTCTGTCAAAAACTGCATTAGATTGCAAGACATTGAAATATGAGCTTGTAGTTGACTGATTCTGCAGTTGACAAGTTAATTGTAACTGTAAATTTTTTTTTTCCTGTGTCTTGAACTGTTCCAGTGTAACCAAAGCACTTGGCTTAAGATAAGTGTTCTGTGCTTGTTGCAATCTCTACTAAAATCTTTGGAAGAGGAAGCCAAAGGCATTTGCTGCCACATTTTAAGTAAGTGATTATAGAGAAGGTAATAACAGCCAGAGCACGTAAGTTTCGTTCCCTTGGCTGTAAACGTGAACCACTGGTTACTAGTCTCAGTCAAAATCTTGTGTAAGCAGTCTGTGTTTGATTGAAGGAATCAAACCGCTTCTGGGTGATAATGAATAGGTTAGTAGACATTTTTTAGATTACGAGTTAAAGGTATTGGAACCAGAGTGCAGAGTAGCAGCTTTTTGTGCTCACTTAAAGCGAGGAGAAACACATTGCTGTGGATAGACAATGGGAATTAATATATTTTGATGAAGAATTTTGCTATAGCTCATTCCTGGCTTAAAACCTAACAATGAAGAACATACGTGAACCATTCATTGACACTCTCTCTCTCTCCCCATCTCTCTCTCTCTCTCTCTCTCTGTCTGTCTCTGTCTCTCTCTCTCTCTCTCTCTATATATATATATATAATATATATATTTTAATCTGCAGTCAGTAGCTGCGATTTATATATGTGCAAATGTTTTTGTAGTTTGAGAGCTAATGTTCAGATATTGAACTGCATTATTTGTATTGTTTAGAATTCTGTAAGACAAGCCGGGCTTTGGAAGAAGAATATGATACTGAGGTCAGTTAGTTACAAATACATTTCCTATTGTAAGAGGTCTTGATTGTCTGCTTGGTAGGATTTCTGTTCCCAGAGTTCCTTGAAAGTTTGTGGAGTTTTCTTGAACTTGGCCAATTTATTTTTAACCGAAGAGTCATCAGGAATTTGTAAGCTGTTTTAAGCATCTATGGAAGTTCTTCTCTTTTTGATGAGCAATCTTTAAGTGAAAGATAACTGTGTTCAGTTGGGTATTACCCTGCTTAATATTATTAAATATACTTGGCAGATTGTGTTATATTTGTAGATAATATGTAATTGGAGATGTAATTAAGATGTAAAAGTGATAACCTACTTTCAGTTTTAGGATCTATTTTTCCCTCAATCTTCTGACCTCAGAGTGAGGGCTGTAATGAAGAATGAGTGATTGGGCTTCCTGTATTTTTTTTTTCTTTTAACTCAGGAAAATTGTGACAGAATGAGACCTCTAGTAGACATGTTCTACAAAATCTTATATAACTTGCACATGGCTCTCAGACTAGAAAATACTTGCAGTTTAAGACATCATGGCAAATATTGCCAACTTTTGAGTATCTTCTCATGTTTGTAATTGGGAAAACACTTTTACATTAGCACAACTGAGAAATTCGGAACAGATAAACAGTTTCTATATCATTTACCTCAGTTATTTCAAAACTTTTTTTTTTTTTTAAGTCCAACTCTTTCTGCTTTATAAGTCCAATTCCTGGCTTGTGTGGACTAAGTTTAAAACTTTTTGGAAACATAAGAATGGCTGTACTAAGTCAGAGCAAAAATTTGTCTAGCAAAGTGTCTGTCTCCAATACTAGTTACTGAGGGAACACTGTAAGAAGCAAGGTGAGCGTATAATGATTCATTCTTCTGGCAGTCTTCAATTTAAATAGTGTTCTTGTACTTAATAGCTTCTGTTTTTTTTTTTTTCTTTTTCTGTTTTTTTTCTCCCTTTTTTTATTGTCATTTTTTGTTTCATTCAATCTCTTGGTTGAATTTTGATCTCATTCAGTGCACATAATTTATGGCAATTAGTTGCACAGATTACCTCTAAGCTGTGTGGTGAAATTTGTAATGGGCTGAAGTTGCTCCCCAAAAGCTTTGCTTGATGGTTTCAATTTGTGTATTTGAACCCTAAATAAATATGTAGCCTTCCCATCCTCATCTCCAGGAGTAGTAAGGAAAAACTATAACTGCATACAGTATTTCAGTATTTAGATGTGCAGACATGGTGCCTTTTTTTTTTTTTTTT
>VZSG01000217.1:994714-1017578 GCA_013398315.1 Nothoprocta pentlandii | reverse complement strand
GCTCCAGCAGGGACACCCAGAGCACGGGGCACAGGGCAGCATCCAGGCGGGTTTGGAAGACCTCCAGAGAAGGAGACTCCACAGCCTCCCTGGGCAGCCTGTGCCAGGGCTCTGCCACCGTCACAGGGAAGAAGTTCCTCCTCACCTGGAGATGGAACTGCCTGTGTTTCAGCTTATGCCCATTACCCCTCGTCCTATCGCTGGCCACCAATGAAAACAGCCTGTCCCCTTCCTCCCTGCATTCTCCCTTCATGAAATTATACATGTTAATCAGATCCCCTCTCAGCCTTCTGCAGGCTAAACAGGACCAGCTCACTCAGTCTCTCCCCATACGAGAGATGCTCCATTCCCCTCATCGTCTTTGTCAGTCTCCGCTGCACCCTCTCTAGAAGCTCCACATCCCTCTTGTCCTGGGGAGCCCAGAACTGCCCCCAATACTCCAGGTGCGGCCTCCCCAGAGCTGAGCAGAGGGGCAGGATCCCCTCCCTCCACCTGCTGCCAACATCCTCCTCATGCAGCCAGGAGCCCATTGGCCTCCTTGGTCACGAGGGCACTGCTGCCTCATGGCTAACTTGGTGTCAACCAGGACTCCCAGGTCCCTCTCCGTGGAGCTGCTCTCCAGCAGGTCGACCCCTAATCTGTACTGTTAGATGTTAGAACTGGCTAAAGTGTATTTCTGTAGTGTTAGAACTGGCTAAACTCACTATCATTTGTTTTTGTTCTCCAGTGCAAAGATAGCTAAACGCTGTGAGTAACTTGGAGCAGTAGTAAGTTAAAGTAAGTAGAAACAAATCAGTGTCACTGGATCACAGTTGAAAAACTGCCAAGAAGTGTGTTTCCTATCATTAAATACTACAGTACTTTGTATTTTTAGTCAATCAGATTTGAAGCTTGACCTAATAAAAGGTTTATGTACATAAGTCTTGGACTGTGATGCAACTGCATGGCTCTCTCTGTGGTTTATCTTTTGCTAGTTCCTTTTTGAAAGGGTGACGACTGATGGGAACAACTTTGCTGTAGTTATGGATTTGTGCTTCAATGCAGGCTCTGATCCTATCCAGATAACTAAAACTGTTGATCAAACATCGCCCCATTTTCAAGGGAGAAGACCTGGATCCTGTTCATTTTTAGTTTTTCTTTCTTGAACTATGAAAACTCAAACATAAGATACACTTCCTCAGACTTCTCTGTTTTAGAAAGAATTACTGATTAATGGAAAATAATCCCCTCTACTGTAAAAAGTCTAAAGATTGGTACTATGTCTTCCTGACATGAATACTGACTTGGTCCAATAGAATGACCTAACCATTCTGAAGAAAACATTAAATGTTTTCATGCCCATAGCTCTTGCCCGATTCTAGATGCTCTTTTCATATGTATTTGTTAACACAAAATGAAGTTACTGTGGAGTAGAAGACCTGAGGCAATACTCTCTTACATAACTTGTAATTTCCGTCATCCTTCTTATACTCTGTGTCCTTCTAAATGGATGTTACTAATATTCTGTACTTCAGACTTGGCCTCATATTGCAATTTAACTCTTATTTCCTGTGCCTCAACAAAATTAGGTACACATAGAGAGTAGTTATGGGCTGACCAACAGTTATGAGTAGCCAGCAGTGTTTGTATTCAACTCGTGGTCAATACCATAGAGGTGTCTCATGTCTGTTACTTCACGAGGCATTTAATGACACTGAATAGAAATGCAGCCTTGACAATCATACTGATGCCTGTTTCTAAGGAGAGTAGTGACCTTTCATCTTTTGCAATAGCCGTGGAGCTTTTTACAGTTTTTCTAAAGCTAGTTTTCTAAAAAAGAATCTAAAACTGATTTTTCTAAAGTTTTAGAAATATGTTGGAATAGAAAGAAATTTATACATTTAAATTCTATCAAAAAAAATGGAGAAAAAATATATAATTCAAGTACTATAGGAACATTCAATAGCCATTGCTACTTTTTAGTGGATGTCATATCTTCTACTTGAAACTTCCATGTTACTGTATTTGAAGAAAAGGAAGTTCATACCTGTTCATTTTGGTACTACCTCATATAATTCAACAAGTTCCTAGTATGTTGCTTCTAAAATGGAAGCTAAATAAATTCACCACAAATAGGCATGCTCCATGATTTGCACAACTACTGTTTCACAGCTCTCAGTAAAGGTAAATAGCAGCTCTTACTCGAGAAACCTGCAGACACCAATATCTTGAAAGCTGCATATGAAAAATCTCTTCTGGCTAAAAGCGTTTTCTAATCCACTTCTAATAAATGGAGAGACTATTCATAATCGACACAAATAACTTATTGTTGTGCTTGTGAACCTACATTAGGTATGAAATAATGGATGATCTATACTTCTGAGTGCACTGTGTTACAGCAATAGGAATTTCTCTATAGGAGAATTTAACTGTTTTGGGCCAAGTCCCTATGCATTATGCAGTGGAACCCTCACCATGTCAGTGTCTCTTTTCTTAAGCAATATAAGCGAACACTGAAACTTTCTGTTGTCTTCAGATTTCTTTTTTAGATAACAGAAGACAATGTTTTGTGGGGGGGTAAAAAAAAAAAAAGAAAAGGCTGAACCAGTGAGAGTGTTTCTGATCAGATGTGCTAGAGCAACTACTGTTCTTTTTTCCCCTTATATCCTTCCCCTCCTCATGCACTGTGGTAATATCTTAGTGTTATTTTGACTTGCTGCTTATGAAGACCTTACTGTACGTACATTGCTGTTTTGGAGTATTACTAGTGAGACAGGAGATGAAGATGTAATTGTATGTGTATTGCCATTTTTAAGTAGCGTTAGTGAGGTTTATTTTCTGTTTGTCCTGTGACTTGAGTAAAAGCATTGTGTTTCCTCATGAGCATAAGTATGAAAAATACTACTGCCTTATTTACAGCTGAGACCACAGTGGTGCTTTATTAGTCTGTCGTGAAAGGGCAAAACTTGGAGCCTTGCTCGGTAGAATTCTTTTGTGCCCACACTTTGTAATATCTGTGTTCTCACTGGTGCTTTATTGGGCACCCACTAGCACTGATAAACTGCAGTAACCTTTCAGCTATTAAGTTTTGCATGTACTTGAAAGTACTTTGCTAATAAATATTGCATAGTGTAGAGAGACAAGTCCTACAAAGTAAAGCTCTCTTGTGTTCATAGCATGCATAACTTGGAACCGATGTGGTAACTGATAACTCTGAGGATCAGTAATGATGCGTTATTAACTTCACGGAATAGGACAGGCTGGACTACAGACTTGGTCGAGTGTCTTATTAAAACCATAGCTTGTGTAAGTGTGCAGATTCTATCTGTATTCAGCCAGTCATATATACCCTGAGGTATGTACCTATGACACTACATTCTAGGATATCCCCAGCCTTCTCTAACACCTGAATGTGCAGTAAATTACAAGTTTTAGCTTTCTGTTAAAGTGTTGTGAGTCAGTATTACAGTACCTTTAGGTCACATATAATATTGCAACACTGCAAGACATTAAGATACAGATTTCCTCCAGCCCTTCCCTTCTACTCCTCTAACCAGTCTTTTCAAAGAACAGTTTTATTGTTTCTTATTGGAAACATGACATTGTCTTTTGTAATACCGAAAGATCTTATCTGATGTTGGCACTTGTCTTGGCCAAAGTATTAAAAACTACTTAGATAATATAAACATGGTTGCCTTTATGCCAGATTTTGACATTAAATTGGTTGCAAGCTTAGTGTGCTGCTTTTGCATAGTAATGCAATTGACTTTTGCATGAAAGAATGATAATGCACACTTTTTTGTATGCTTGGTTGAAGATTTTGTTGTCATTTTTGAAAACATGTTTATTAAAGAAGCTTTAGAATGTCATTTGTGTCCGGGTCTGCATTTGAAAGTATTCAAGGTGATCTTGGGATTCGGGCTACTATAGCTGCCCAATTTAGCAATGTATAGTGCAATGGGAAAGTAAACTTTAGTGTGGAAAGTCTACAGTGAGTTTATGTTGTAGACATGGACAAATTTTCATGGTCCATGTTAAATTTTCCCATGATAGTGCAGATAGCATAGAAATAGAACTGCATTACGTCAAATAGGGAGTTCCCTGCCTTTGTTTTTGCAATTGGTTCTGCCTCATTAGCTGAGGCTTGTTAAAGCCTCAATAAAAGTATGAAAGATTTCTCTATGTAGCATTCAGAGATAGCAGAACTGGGCTTTTGTAGCCAGAGAAGTTTGTGTCTAGACTTTCTTTTTCTTTTCTACGAGTAAATTAATTATACTTCAGGGAATTAGAAATGTCCCTGTGATGATATGTACAGTCTGTTAGCACACCAGCTCCGTTTGCTTGGAAGCCTGGAAGAGGATTCTTCAGTTAGCAAAGCAGAGCTGGTGGCAATGACAGTATGAGACTCTTCTGTTCCTCCAGCTGTGGGAGGCTGTCTTGCTGCCTTGTGTTGCCTTCAGAAGATTTTGTGCATATGAAAAGTCAAATATCAAAGCAACATTCTTCATTTTAAAAGGATCTGAGTTACAGATTTTTGTTTATATCCCTAATCTGTCCTATACGATAACAAATATCCTCTATTTTTGGAGGAGGGCGAGAGCGAAAGTGAGAGAAACTTCTATTAAACGTTGGAGATAGCAGTACCTGATGAGGAAACCTATAAACAAATTGATAACCAAGGCATTAAAATGTAAGAGTTCTGTTTAATAAGTATCACAGAATATTCAAAGTTGGAAGGGACCTCTAGAGATCATCTAGTCCGGCCTTCCTGCTCAAGCAGGCACACCTAGAGCATGTGGCACAGGTCCCAAGGAAGAGTTGTCAAGGATGCCAGAGCAATATGTAGACTCATTCTTTCCTGTCATGAGTTGGGCAAGAAACCTGTCTAGGATTTCCGTCTCTTCAGTTCTGGTCAGCCCCAAATAGACTCAGCAGGTAAATGGCTTGTAGCTGTCTGTATTGTAGAAAAGTTAGTAAATATTCTCCTCACACATAAATGCAAGAGAATTCCTTGAAAAATCATAAATGCACCTGTTCCTCAGTTCTCTTCGTTCTCACAGTTTTTTACTCTAAATGGCTCACGTGCCATTTCTTACTTGTTGTGTAACAACAAGTTATAACAACTTTGATTTCCAATTTGAATGTCTGGATATGAGCAATCAACCAGTAAACGTATTAATCATATCAAAGGCTATGCAGAACTCCAACAAGTCAGAACCATTAGTTCACTCCTACCAGAGGTACAATTCAGCACCTGAGTAGCATTCTTTTCTTTCCCTTCCCTCGGGGACAGGGCAATCTACCATTTAAGAAAGCTCTCTACTGAAGGTAAACTGATCTGCAAACCTGTGGTGGTCCTGCCTAATAGTAGAAAGCTCATGCCACACAGGATCTCTAGAGATTTTGCAGCTATATTTGTTTTTGAGAATTGCATATTAAGGAATATGGGTGAGAAGCACTGAAATGAATCTGTACTAAATACCTTTGGATTACATTGATTTTTAATATGGTTGTAGGTTTATTTGGGGTTGTGAGGAAATATGGATACCACCCTTCTTAAGTGTGAATTCCGTAACATTTCTTCTGTGTTCTGTGCTGTTGGTTTTCATTTGCTGTTAGTGTATTAAGAGAAGGAGGGAGAAGTTATTTAAAAAAAACCCAATAATAATAATAATTCTGTCCCCATGTCAGGAAGCACTGTGTGCTTTCAACATGAGACATATTTCTTAAGTGTGAATTGGATCTAATATATGACTTAATTATCCAACTGGTATTTGGCGTTTTACCTTTTTGGGATTCAGCCTGTAGTTGCCCAAGTGTTTTTTAAGACCCTAGGGATGCAAGCTACATCACAAATACATTTAGAACTGTTTTACTGAAAAAGTATTTTTCAGTAAAGACATACTTACGCTGTCTTTGGGTGTATTCATTATTCATATTTCTTGTCTTGGGACCCTACCATACCATGTGTGTTTCTGGAAGACTTATCTGTTAAGTGTAGGAAATACTTAACCAGTTTAGTTTGAGTATTTAAAGGTTTGTTTGGCTTGGCAAAACAAAACTGCCTCTTGAAAAAGAAGTGTGCAACTTCTTTTTATTTATTTATTTTAACGCATGGCAGAGAGTTAAAATTTTTGCATTGAAAGGCCTACAGTTGATTTGTAAAAGAATGCCACAAGTTGGTCTTCGCACATATGACTGATATTTTCTGGTCATCCTTCCCTCCTAAATGGAGAAGGGAATGGACTTTGTCCCTTCTCCTGCCTCTCACCTTCCTTTCCAGCATCATCATCTTACAGTGAATAGTAGAGCATTCTACAGGGAAGTGAATAATTTATTTCCAGGGAGAAAAAAAAAAAAAAAAAAAGATCAAATGACAGCCAAGGCTGGACTACAGGAAATGCTGTAGCTGAGACCAATAATTTGTGGTAGAACAGTGTACGCTTTCAGATTAAGAAGTAAAACTGTGCTGTAAGAGTCACTGAAAGTGAAATTTTGTAGCTCTCACAGAAAGAGAGCGGATATTTGTTTTTTTTTTTTTTTTTAGGAAAGATTCTTGCACATTTATTCCTGTGTATTTGAATTAAGCAGGACTTGTATGTTGTCCTTATTTGTATGGTGTATATTTTATGAGAACTATAATAGTGTCTTACACAAAGACTGTAGGGGAAAGCCTTGGTGACTTCTTCCTTGCCATGCTTTTACTTGTTTTTCTGTGCAAGCACATAAAAAATGAACAGTCTTCCTTTTTCTTAGGAACCATTTGAAGATGGTTTTGCAAATGGAGAGGAAGGAACGCCGGCTGGGGAAGCAGCTGCCACTTACACACCAGACAGCAAAGGAGTAGTCAAGTTTGGCTGGATAAAAGGAGTACTGGTAAGCTGATGTATTGTACTGTCTTGTCATCATGAAGTACTATCTTTCTGGTGTCCTTAATTTTGGGAGAGGGCTGAATTAACTCAATGCACAGAAAAGAGCACATATATGAAAAATCAAAAAAAAAAAAAAGTCACAGCATTGCCTTAGTAAGGATCACTTCTATCCTTGTGTGGAAAAGAAAAATTCTTAAAGGCTTCAAATTCTAAAGGAGTCATGATGTCTTAGCTCAGGTTTTAGAGTTTGAAGTTGCATAATTTCTAAAAATGGGAAAGAAATGCTTGTTCTACTGCATGAGAATCCTAAGGGTCACAGGCACTGCAAATGTAAATACACTTTTCTGTGTTCACTTTACATCAATAAATTTTTCTACTGAAGTGATAGAAAAACTGTTTTTAGAGAAGCAAAATTATCTGTGAAGGGAGTATCTGTATTTGGCAAAATCTGACTTGGACTAACTACTTAAGTCATATTGAACCTCTTAAAAAAACAGTTCATTTTTCTTAAACTGTGGAGCCTAGCTATGAATTCTGAATCCTTAAGGTGAAGGCCCAAATTATTTTTATTAATTAATTAACAAAATTAACAAAACCACAATTAATTTAAAAAATTAATTCTGTTTGTGTTAATTGTGTTGTGTTTTTGTTAATGTTTTTATTAACTTTTATTATTGTTTTTGTCAAGAAACGCTAGTATTGTCAGTTGAAGTAATGTAACTTTTTTAGTCAAGGTAACTGTTTTTTTACATGTTTAGATTCCCTTTTATTCTCTTTAGTCTATGACTTAAGTTTATTTGTTTAATTAATCTATTCTTGTGGAACATTTGATTATTTGTGGGAAAAGACAGAATATGATAAATCAGAAAAATATTAAAATCTGAAATGAAATTAATTGAAATGACTGCAGATGTGAAAGTAATATATGTTTTTATTTTAGGTACGATGTATGTTAAATATTTGGGGTGTGATGCTCTTCATCAGACTATCATGGATTGTAGGGCAAGCTGGGATAGGTATGTGATTAAGCTTTGTTTCTTTTTCTTCAGCGGCTTTTAAATAGTTCAAAAGAAGTGTTGACTTTGAACTTGTTGTGAGACAGGGGCAGAAAATGACTTTTAGGCTGCCAGTATTTCAGCTTTATCAAAACTTCAACCAGTGTGAATTAACCGACACATTGTCATTTAGCTGGAAGGTATATATCATTTAAAACTTATGTGTGTAGGTCTTTAGTAGAGTTCAACTCCTTTATATCTCTATTTACTAAAATCTACATATAGACAGTATTATATAAATAATTTTCTGCAAAGGCTTAACGGAGTAGTGAGCTGGAGAAAAAGTCTCACCTAGGATGCAGCTTTTACCTTGCTCATAAAGGACAGAGTTGCACTGTTTTGTTAGTATCCAACAATTCCTCTTCAGTATAGTAGCTTTTCAGTTCAGTGTGCAGGGCTGCAGACAGCAAAGCTATGTCAAATTTACCAGAATAGTTCTTCAAACATGATTAATTTGAAGATTTGTGTATTTAATACTGCTAAATGTGTGATTTTTTTTTTCTGTTTTTTTTTTCCCTTCTCTTCTGAAAGGTCTATCTGTCCTAGTTATTGCAATGGCCACTGTTGTGACAACTATAACAGGACTATCTACTTCAGCAATAGCTACAAATGGGTTTGTAAGAGGAGGTAAAGCTACTATTACAAGTCTTTCATAGGCTTTTGTCATCCCTCTGAAGTGCATACTTTATAGATAGAGCTTCTATTTTTTTTCCTGTGTCTTTTAGCATGGACAGAATGAGTGACAGTATAGGTTAAGAACAGATGAGAGTTAGTTTTCTGTGAAACAATTTTCTAAGTTTCTTTAAGTAATCTAAGTTTCTAAGTTTCTTTAAGTAAGAGTTTAAGATACTCAAATTGCTTCATGATCCTATGATTACTAGTAGAATCTCGTGACAAAATTAAAATAGAAGCAGTTATGTACTTCCTGTACGTGTGTAAGCCCGTTAATTAGGAATGAGGACAAAACCTTAGCAATGTTGTAAACACACTGAACAGGAAATGTCAACTATGAGCCTTAGTTTCATGTCTAGAGATAACTCTTCTTTAAAGATATTTATTTGTGAAAAATCTTCAATGTCTGTTTCTAAACAGCACATTAATAGCATTATGAAGAACTTGTGATTTTTCCTTATAGATACCTATTTGCAAATTACTTTTACACTGTATTGAAAGCTTTGAGTTATCTAGTGACAAGAATTACGGAATGACTTCACAAAGTTTGGTACCTGCAAGTTTCCACAGTAACTGTAATGCAGTGGTGTTAAGGATTTCACGTTGCATTTACTTTTAACTTTTCAATCAGTTATCTCACAATGTGAAGCTGTAGGATTTTCCTGACTGCGCAGATCTTAGCCTTACATTGGAATGTGCCTTTTGTAACTTCCTTGGAATTTACTCTCCCCTAAAGTTTTAGATACACATTTTTTTTGTCATATGCTGTTTTTGAGACTGTACATTTTTTCAAGCTCAAAAAATTTGAAGAATTGTTTCTAAACAAGTCATGTGCTCATTATGACAATCTTATTGTAGTACAGAAAATTCCCTTGGCAACAGAGCTTTAAGAAACAAGTCATGTGGGTTCGTGGCCCAAACAGCTTTATTTCAGTGTCTTTTGCCAGTTTATTGAATTATACTTTAATAAAATGTGTAACAGTAAAATTATGCATAAACAGTATGGGTAATTTGAATAGGAGCCCCAGTAAAACTCTTGTCTCATACCTTTTTTTAAAACCTTGGAATTGGTTATATAACTGAATAATATAATGTGGTGACCTAGGAGATAACTTGCAACTGTGTCTTTCCTTAGAAACATGAAATATATTCCTAAAATTCATGTGTCTTTTACTGTACAACCCCAAAGATGCAAGCACAAGTAGTGTCATACTTGGTCTGTTGATTCCTGTCTAGTCCTTATCAAGTTTTGTAGTGCTAAATAAGGTCTCTCACTTTATTTTTTCCTTTTAGGAGGAGCATATTATTTAATTTCCAGAAGTTTGGGACCAGAATTTGGTGGTGCCATAGGCCTCATTTTTGCATTTGCCAATGCTGTTGCAGTAGCAATGTATGTTGTTGGTTTTGCAGAGACAGTTGTGGAGCTCCTCAAGGTAAGAGGATAGGTTGGGGTTTGAGAAATGAAATTAAGTTACTGACAGCTGAGGTTATTGAGAATTAATTTCCCTGCCCTGATTGCAGTTTAAAGACATGGAATAAGGTACCAGATTACAATATCAACAAACTATTGCTGCAATTCATTATGTGGGTATTTCTTTTTTTTTTTTTTTTTTTTTTTTTTTTNATTTTATTTTTTTTAAATACAAAACAGCTTTTCAGTTGGTATCAAACTTCGGTTTCTCCCTCTAAAAAGATAAACTGCAAAATCTGGAGTAACATCCCAGATGGCAATTCTAGTCGAGAGCTGGATGATAGATACATGATATGGAATCATGAGGCTTTAAATTCAATCGTTATCAGTAAACATTTTTTTCTAGGTGATAATAGCCTACATTAAGCTCTTCTTAAGAACCTTAAAGAAATTCTGCTTACTAGGAATAATTCCTTGAGATAAAGACCGTAAAGTGTTATTTGCATTTTTGACATAGAGATTAATTGGTTCTTCTCAAGGTGAGAAGAATTCTGGAATACATTAAAAGAAGTAAAGGTAATAGAGAATATCAATTTAAAATCTATCCATAAGTGTAAGATGGTAGCTGTCGCCTTGCTGGTTAATGCAATTCTGATGCTGTTGAAGGCAGGCTGGTCTGTTTGGGACTGGGATATGAAGCAAAATGTTTATTTCCATTTTTGATGTTTCAGTGACTTTTAAAACAAGGCAAAAACAGTATTGTTTTCTGCCCAGACAGAGAGTATAAAATAAGCAAATTCCTCTTATAGATGTTAAACTTAGGTGGTGGTAACTGAATTCTGTTTTGCATTAGGAGAGATAAACACTTGCACTATATGGCTTTGTCCACTTTTTTCCTAGGAAAATGGAGCATTGATGATAGATGAAATGAATGACATCAGAATCATAGGAGCTATCACAGTAGTTATACTGCTGGGTATTTCCGTTGCGGGAATGGAATGGGAAGCAAAAGTAAGAACTGTTACTGTTGTTACTTTATTAGAGTTTATTGTTGTTATTTTATTATTGCTAACATTTTAAATGTGTTGTTATTTAGTGCACTTAAAGGTAGGAATTTTAGTGGGGAGGGAGCATGGAAGATAAATTCATCACTTAAATCTATAAAAAAGGAGGAGAGAATCTTTAGAAAAATAATCTACAGAAATTAACTTTGGCATATGCTGTTAAATAGTACCCTTCTCTAAGAAATCTTTCTCCAGTAATCCTTCAGTGTGTGTAATTCCCATTTGCAGTGGTTTCTGTACACACATAAGTTCAAACAGCACTCTGCTGCTTTATCTCAATCATTTAGTTGTTTTGTCTGAAGGAATTATTTATTAGGTCGTTAGTAATCTGGCCACCACTATCATTTAAAATCTCTAGAAATACTTTGCTTTTGCTGTGCAGCATGAAGAGTTTCCCAGTAATAACTTGCTCAGAAATATCCCCATTATCCTAATATGTTTCTTGTCAGACCTGAGCTATGATAATTGCAGCCTCCTTATCACCTCCTCCTCATTAGGAAATTGATAATTCTTCTAAATCTTGCTCAGTGCAATCATCAAGGCTGGATAGCTTGGTTTCTGCAACATGGAAGAAGACAGATAAGCGCTACAGTAAACAGCTGAACTCGTCCAGCAGGCATTTCATGTGGGTTAACAGGCAGCCTAGGATAGCAAAACACTTGACACTTTTCTTGATAATAGTTGTCTATACAATGTTCTCCTGTGCCTTTCCTGTGACTTACATAATGCCCTGGAAAAAGATGACTCTATAATGATGCCTTTGAAGTAGGCTGGATTTCCAGGAAAGCTATGTTTCCAGGAAAGGATGCTTCAAAAATAACCTTGCAGAGTTCCTGTTCTTTTACCACTCAACTGTGTTGAAGTCTTAGGAGCTAATTCTTTTTCTATGCCTGAGACTTTACAAGATAAGAAAATACTCATATGGAGTATTTCCATGGAAGAGCTTAGGATCACTACTGAATAAATCCACCTGTGCCAGTTACTCTGTAGTCACTTCATATTGAGTATCTTGGAGCTTTTTGGGGACGGCAGCTGGGTGAATTCAGCACCTAGCTGAATCCTTGCCCCTGTTGCCTGTTCTCATGTAGACTTGGCAATGGAGAAATGTAGATACGACAGACAAACTGTTTTCATTAGGTAGTCTACTAACTCTACTGTTGGCAGTCATGCTCTATTTATCTCTGTACTACCCTGTTTTGCTTGCTGAGATTGTGAACTGGCAACGACAGTGCTTTTGTTTATTAGGTTCTGATTCTAGGCCTGAAAAAAAAATAAAGCAAGAAATAGTTTTCAGTGAGACACAGGCATTTGCCCCTATGGGGAATCAAATAATTTGGAAGATAACAGAGCAGGGCATTACTTATTCAAATACAAAATATAAAACATTTTGAGATCCAGAAACTGAGAACAATCATTGATCCCATTTTTGAAGTCTTGGATATAGTTTAAAAGACTATTTTCTTTGCATGATAGAATTTGTGACATTTTTAACAAACTTGAGCTTAATACATAGGTCATAATAAAAAGAGAAGTTGCAGAAAAAGTGGAAGTAAAAAAGCAATGTATCTTTTAATTTAAAAGAAATCTAAAAGATTTAATTTTTTTTGTGTACCCCATTCTTTTCCATTTTGCTCAGTTTCCTCAAATACTTCAGTGGGCTTATGGAAAAATAATTCTTCTAGCTACTTTGTTTTTAGAGGAATCATTTTGGGAAGGGCATAGTAATAGAAAATTCTATTAAAAAATATGAATTTTCAAATTGTTCATACTATTTGTTTTATTATTACTTATTTTCTCTTATTACTTGTTCTCTCTGGGCTTCCTTTTTTATTGAAAAAAAAAAGATATACCAGACTTTTGAATCAAGTAAATATTTATATTTTAGAACATACTGTTAGTATTATGACTAAGAGCTGTGAAAAACAGTAGGTTCTTCTGTCTGACTGTAACCATTGTATTTCAGGCACAGATAGTCTTACTCGTGATCCTCATTATTGCTATTGGAGATTTTGTCATAGGAACATTTATTCCTTTGGACAGTAAAAAGCCTAAGGGTTTCTTTGGTTATAAAGGTATGTTGGAACAGTAATACTTTAACATCTTCGCAAAATAGAGGCGTGCTGTTGTAATTGAATGATATATCTAAGATAGCTTATAGTATGTCCTGCTCTACTGGAGAGATTGTTCTTCCTGATTCCTTCCCACTCCTCAAGATTATAGATACTGGACTGAAAATTGATCCTGCTTGTTTAGCACCAATTATACTAACTTATTAAAAACGGATAGTGTTGCATGTACTTATTTTTTTTTAAACGACTATTTAAGGTTACTAGGTTATTTTGAGTGGGCAAAATGAGTTACAGCTTTCCCATCTTAAAATGGTCTCTGCATACTTCCATGAGTAGGGCACGTGGCTCTTTTCCATAGAGCTAAGTCAGGTAGAATTAGAATTATGGAACTATAGGTTTCATACAAATATTAGCACAGATATAAATTGACAAATATGTCTTTACAGCTGAAATATTTGCAGAGAATTTTGGACCAGATTTCCGAAATGAAGAAACTTTCTTTTCTGTATTTGCTATTTTCTTCCCTGCTGCAACTGGTATACTTGCTGGTGCAAATATCTCAGGTGATCTTGCGGTAAGTAGTAAATTAGCAAATTCTGATCACAAACACTGAGTGTGTACTTGTGTCATGACTATCCATTATTTTTCTTCTTTCAGGATCCCCAGTCAGCCATACCTAAAGGAACGCTGTTAGCCATCTTAATTACTACATTGGTTTACATAGGAATTGCAGTGTCTGTAGGTAAATGGTGATTTTTTTTTCCCTTTCTTTTAGTGTTGCTCTTTCATATTCATTTTGAGGGAGTGCTTTGGTATAGTTTATGTAATTCAGTTTGTCTTTCATGGCTAAGAAAGCAATTTAGAGCCAAGGCTTCCTCCTCTTTATTGCTGAGAGAGATTCAGTTTTGTGATGATTTTTTTCTAGAATGAGTGATACTTTTCCAAGGATAGTGACTACTTCACATTAAAGACGCAAAAATTAGAAGGCACGGACTTTGCATTGATACCTCCAGAATTGTTGCAGATATTTGTGTCAGAGTTTGCATTTAGATTTTTTTTGTGGGTTTATGATTGAATTAGAAAGTTTCGTTTGCACTTAGCAAATAGCTGTGCTGGCTGAAGATGACTGAAGCCAGCTATTCTACATGAAGCAAGTTGGGGATCATCACCGAGCTCTCTAGCAAGGATGCATAAGCAGTAATCTCCAGTAAAGGGAGGAGAGGACGTGGTATATTATCTGACCAACCCCTTTCCAGAAGTGTGGTCACATTCAGAAATACCTGTATCCTTTTGAAAGGAAGAGAAACAATCATAGACTGATCTGGGAGTCTTATATACCTCTCTTCTCTCACTCTTTTCCCCACTCCACTGTGATTTGACTGATCTGTGTACAATTTACCCTAAGGTTTGATGCTTTCTCAATCTGTTTCACCATAGAAGGCACTCAGACTTTTCTCCCTTGCCAGAAGAATTCTACTCTAGTATAATTTCAAGAGCATAAAATCAGATCTTACCTATTTCTTGTCCTTGATGGTGTTTTTATAAACCATGAGTGATGCATATACATAGAATGTGTTTCTGGCAGTAGCAGTCAATTTACTAACACAGAAAAATATGCTTTGTCTTAGTTGTGCTGCCCTTTGTATGAATTTTATAAGAGTACCATTGATCTTACCACTAATGATACTTCCTTTCTGAAGATACCAATCTTGTTGGTCTGTCTCAGTTGGCGAACACTGCACTGTAGCTGTGCCAAATAGTTGTTCTACAGTGATTGTGCCCAGTGCAGACTAATGACCTGCTACATTAATCTTCTAATTAATGTAATTTAATTAGGTTGACCACATAGATCTCTGCACCAAATCTGAATGTTTTGGAGCTTGAACACACATGAGAGCAAAACGTTGATTAATATTAATTTCCGAGCAGAATATATGATTTGACCTTTAAACATAAGAAACTTTATTTTTCATATTGCAGAAGGAACACTTCGCAAAGCCAGACAGACGTTAAATTGTTTTGTGAATAGCAATATCCTGTCCCACTTGTTTTCTGTAGCTTACAGTTAGAAATTGGGTAATTAAACAATATCAGTTCTGTTATAATAAATTAGAGATTATGAAATGAAAGGCATGAAATGAAAAGTCACCTTTTTGAGGCATTGGTTAAGGAACTTGGCTTTTATCCATCCCTTATTTCCCCCTATCTCCCTCCAGTTTAGAGGTAAGCAGCTCATGAAAACTTCGAAAGCCTTACAAATGTTACCTAATTGCAATGTCTGCGGAGGACAAGAACAAATGCTCTATGCCCATTTTGCATATGAAGGTGCTCACTTTCATATTTAAAGTGAGCACTGTGGGGACAAAGTTGTGGAAGAAAGTGTTTTAGATTATTTCAGTATTTACATGCTATGCAGTAATAGGATTAAGGAACTGAGTAAAGGTAGCTTAAAAGCAGAAAAATGCTAGCCAACTGCCAGAATTCGAAAGCCTTTTTCAATAGAATAGCACTTGTAAAGGCAGAGACAATGAAGTTTGTATTTTAGTAAGAGAGTCAAGCAGAGGTGCAGGTTTCAGGATTAAGAATGCATAAGCAACCTTTATTTTGTATACAGAACCTTTACATTGTGTATTTTCAAACAACTACACTGGAAGAAACAAGAAACAAACTTCTGAGTGGCATGAGGACATGCTTTCTCTACACAAGGAACTAGGACTGATGAATGAGAGGCTGACATAGCCACTTGTTGCACAAAGAGTCAAGAAGTCCTCTCAGTTGCACTCTAGAGCATTCAGGGCTCCCTATTTATGTGTGCCTGGAGGACCTGCTATTTTTTGTTAAACTTAGCAGAAGATTGTAGCGTAGCAGAGCTTAATTAGACTTTGACAGGAGCAAGTTTGCATGCCCTTAGGAATGTGAATATATTTTTATAGAAAGTTTTGGCAACTTTTTCTGTAAGAATCTCTAGGCCTTCTATCACAGAGAAAATGTTTCTGAATTAGGGTTAAATAAAGTCTCTGAATTGTCTGAGTTTAGGATGCAGCCTGACCAAATGACTTCTGTTCTGCATTCTCTTGTAAGGATTAGGTTTGTTTATAGTACCACTGTTCTTTCTTGTCATAACTTTGACTCACATCTGGAGCACTGTGTCCAGCTCTGTGCTCGCCAGAACAAGAGGGATGTGGAGCTGCTGGAGAGAGTCCAGTGCAGGGCTACGAGGATGATCAGGGGCCTGGAACATCTGCCCTGTGAGCAAAGGCTGAGGGAGCTGGGCCTGTTCAGCCTGCAGAAGAGAAGGCTGAGGGGGGACCTGATCAGTGTGTATAAATACCTCAAGGGAGGGGGAAGACCTCTCTTCAGTGGTGGCCAGTGATAGGACTAGAGGAAACAGCCACAAAGTGAAGCACCCAAAGTTCCACAGAAACTTCAGGAAAAAATTTCTTAACAGTGAGGATTACAGAGCCTTGGAACAGGCTGCCCAGAGAGGTTGTTGAGTCTCCTTCTCTGGAGATCTTCAATATCTGCTTGGATACCACCCTGTGCCACAGGCTATAAGGAGACCCTGTGTGTGCAGGGACTAGATGACCTCTGAAGGTCCCCTCTAACCTTTATGATTCTGTGATTCTGTGTGAAAGAGCTGCCAATGAGCATAACTGGGAGAATGAAAAAAGGAAACCAGAAAGAGGAGGGTTCTGATGCTGCCCTGTAGCTCTCTAATGGGATGATCAGTTTAAATGAATCTGCAACTGCACCGTATTAGCAACAAAAAGGTATTTCAGGAACGCAGCTTTTTTTCAGAATGTATGTTATCTAGAAATATTTCAGCTAGTACAAGTATTGTTACATTCATTATATGCCACTTAAATGGTTAGGGCAAATACCTGCATAGTGGAAGAGAAAATGTTTTATCCTGCAGGAGTCTTCATCCCAATTAAAACAGTTCAGATGTCTTCCATGTGCCCCAAACTAAGGTCAAGGATCAGTATAGGAAACCTGCTGAAATTTTATAATTTGGGCCTGATAAGCAACTTAAAAAAACCCCTGAAAACTAGAAGTATACTTGTCCACCTCCCAGGAGTAGGTGCTATTCAAAACCGTTTTGAAGTTTTAAACCAAGGAACAGTCTAAGTATGGTAAATATATTTAGGGACCTTCTTTGTCAAAAAAAAAATTTTTTTTTTTTTGTATAGATAATGGGCACTGTCACTTGAGAAATTCATGCCTATTCTGATATGCTTGTAGTACATTTGTGTGCTGATCTTTATTTGTGTTTTGTTGGTAAGTCCTTTAGGTCATCAACTATACTGTGCTGTTCTTAAGACCTCCCTGTAACTTAAGTTATGAGAAGGAAAAATTAAGGGAATTCCCTTGATTTTTACTTAAATGTAGTCTTCTCTATTTTCTTCCCTCTTCTAAAACACTGGTTTTAGTTCTTGTTGCATGAAACGTTGGATGGTGTCCAAACACAGAATACCTGCCTCACTCATTTAAATCTGAAACTCTTATTTGCTATAGTTTGTTTTAAAACGGAACCTTTCAGAGGAAAAAATTGCAGACTTTTTAATCAAATGTGCTTGTTGTCAGAAGCTGAAAGACTCTGTCTTCACAGTTTTACTGAATAGGAGAATTATGAAGTTATAAATAATAATGAATTCAAGACAAGTTTTGAAGTAGTAGAACTTGATTAAAAAAGCATTAGATATGGATTTTTTTCACTAGGAAATTGGTGTTTAAAATAAAATAGACAAAACTAGAAATCAAAGAATAGTTTCAAAACTGTATACTTATTTAGATTGTATACACATCACAACAAAACTGCTGTCCTTTTGAGAAATCTGAAAAAATGAAAAACCATAAAATCAAGTGAGAGTACATAATACTAACCCCAAATGAAGTGCTATTGGAAATTCATGATTCAAAGAAATGAAATACAGAGCTACATTTGTGCCATTAAGCTTTTGACATTCTACATAGTTACAGCTTTCATCGCTATTAGTTTTCCTTATTTATTAGACTCTTTTTTTTTTCTACAAAGTTTTACGCTGTTTTTTAAAAATGCTTTGTAAAAATCGGCTTACCTGAAAGAAAGGAGTAGAGATTGTTATGTGTCTTAAATGCAAAGTCAGTCTGTTAATGCTTATTTTTGTGATTGGATAAATCTTAGGTTCCTGTGTTGTTCGAGATGCCACGGGAAACGTTAATAACACCATTATCAGTGAGCTGGCAAATTGCACTACTGCAGCTTGTAAATTAAACTACGATTTCTCATCCTGTCAGAAAGACTGTCATTACGGGCTGATGAACAATTTCCAGGTATAAAGCTTTCTCTTAATGTAATATGCTCTGTGTTTGTGTGTGTTTTAATGAACTGCAAAAATATCTTTGGCTGTAAAATGTCTCTCTGTACCTGTAAGGTTCCTGTGGAGTAGTTAAATAGTATGTTATAGGTCTTAGAAGAACAGACAGATAACTTTTTTTTTAAAGACTATGGATATTTTTATGCAGGTGGTAAAAGTACTTACTCTTCTGCTGAGTAAACTGCTTGTGTGGTGGATTGGAGCTTGATCTGTTTAAGTATTTGAATACCATCATTCACTGATGGGTTTGCATGCTTTCATGGTTATATTGTGAGTCATAGCAATTGTAGGTGGATTCTGCCTGTAACTTGTTTCCTAGATGATAAGTTTCTTAGAAAGTATGTTGACTTTTTGAGAAGTTGCTTGCATTTATTATAATATCTTCAATCATAAGGATTTTCTTAATTTTCATAAAAATTGATTTTGTATTAGAAACAAGCAAAAACCCTTCTAGATGTGGGTATTTCACTGTCTTCAGTGTATTTTTTTTCTCGGATAATATAAAAACTGAAAAGTGTTTCTTCTAATAGCTTGTATGTTTTAACTAGAAACTTAAATGTAGGTGAGGCTATGAAACTGTCTGCAAAGCAAGCTGGAAGAGTTTTTATTACAGTTTGTACATACCAAAATAATGATCCAGTGCAGACTATTCTATTACAGTAAAAAATATTTTCTGGAGTGGTTTGGGTATGTTATGATGTCACTTTAGGCTTAGAAAATGTCTGTATTGGAGATATTACAAAATTGTTATTGTGAGAGCACTTATTCTGCAATATATGTTGATTGTTTTTGTCATGTAAAGCTTGTGAAGGATCCCAATACATCACCTGAGAAGAGTGTAAAACTGTTTTCCTCCATATCCTTTTTCTTCGAGGCATACCATCAGTGAAGCTGCTTGTCTTAAATGTAGCTTTTATTTTTAAAAGGTCACTAATATTATAGTTTCTTGCCATTTGATGCAAAGAGTATTACTACCCCCTAAACTAGTTCTGCTTCTCACTGTAGAAGAATTAGTAGGCTCTGTATGAGAACTTTCAAAGGCAAGACCTGCATGGAGCATTCATTCCACACGGCATTGTCATTTTTGTTGAATTATGAAAATCTCAGCTTGGAGACTGCATAGCCTTTTTGGGTTTAGCTGCTTTCACACTCTGCTCTGATGTTTAGCCACTCCCACTTTTTTTTTTTTTTCCTTCTTTAAGCTGTCATGTAGTTGGACTTTTCCATGCTTTAGCTTGCGCCCATTGCCTCTTAGCCTTTCCATTGCATCTGTGAGACATACCTCAATCTGACTTTTCATAAGACAGGATGGTAAAGTTGTTTGCATGAGAGCGTGTCTACCTACAGAGAAAACACAAATTTCTTGAAGGGTTTTTTATACAAGTCACAGTCAGTTTCTCAGGTCCTCAAGTTTGAGCAGTTCAAATCGTTCATACAGAGGTCCTTTCAGTAGATAAATATCTGAGGAGTAGTATTTCACAAACACAAGCTGATCCCTAAAATGAGATGTCTGTATCACTTGCAGATTATAGGGATGTAGATTTTAAGGCCTAAAGTGCCAACTAACTTGTATGCCTGACTTGGTGAAAAAATGGGTAGTATTTTGTCACTCCTTTACACTTTGTGCTTCATTAAGTTATTCCAGCCAAGAACTGATCTGTGTTTTGTGCTTAGGCAGGTCTAGGTTTGAGTGCTTTTGTGGAACAAAACCTGCATGACCTGGAATAAGACTTAGCTGTGGAAAGCTAGGATATCCTGTGCTAAGAAATTTAAACCAAAAGCCGTATGTGAGAGGCTAAGAATCAGACTGAGTGGGATGGCAGGAGTCTTGCATAAGACGACTGTCTTCGGTTCCTTCTCAGTCACGGCAGATGAAGGGCAGTCCTGGCAGGCCTTGGACATTCCTTTGCCTTGTGTCATAAGGACTGTCCGCTGGTGGCAGAGTAATTTGAGAAACTTGTTTGGACTGTGTAAGCATAAGCCTAGATCTTGCCTATTACTGGTTATATTTGTGGGTAATTTAAATGCACAACTTGGTCATATTCCTGTTTCGAAGTATATACAAAATGTTTTATGAAATTTTGAGTGAAAGTTGGAAGTAGCATAAAATTCTGTTTCAAAAGCATGCAAAAGTTCTGCTAAAACACTGCAAAGGATGAAGGTTGTAACACGTTTTAAATAGCTTGAGGATAACAGAGGGATGTGGAAGAACACTGTCCATGTTCACTGTAAAATTTTAAAAGGTTATAAAGAAGCTCTTTTTTTAATGGTGAGGGGGTTTTTTTGTTGTTGTTGTTTTTTGAGGGGGTGGGGGGGGGAATTAATGCTCCACAACAGCTCGACCAAATAACTGAAGCTAGCAGAATATGACATTTCATTATCTCAAATGTTTGAAGTTTTATTTTAGGAACTTTCTAAACAGGAAATATTAAACGTAGGTCTCTTATCAGCAGTGGCTTTGTATTTCTCACTGCAGCAGTGGTAGTGGGGATGTTTCCTGCTGAATATCTGCCCTTCCAGTTCTGTGTGATGCTGAGTTTCACTGACATGGCCTCTGCGCTTGTGGGCCTGTTGGTTTTGTGGTTATGGGTGGTTTTTAGCACTACGGTTCTCCTGGAACTGATTTTACTTTCAGTTTTAAAGAAGATTCCTTTATATATTCATTTATTTTTAACATTAATAAGCTAAATAATTTAGCACCGTTTGAATTGAGCAAATACTATCTGAATACACCATGCTGAAAATGAAAATGGTAAAACTTTTAAATAGGCACCATCCAGAAGTCCTTTAAGGGAATATTGATCAAACTTTACAGGGGGGAAAAATAATACTGCTTCAACCAAGATTGTTCTCTGTTTTATTGAGAAGATTATTCTTCCTGACATATTTGTGTATTGACCATTTATGCTCTTATCTCCTAGAAGTATTAGTACAGGACTGTAACATCCAGACATTATAGCTGTAACTTTCTTTTGAGTACAAGACTAACTTACTACTGGTCATAGGAAGAATAGCTTAATTTTATCTAACCAAGTGTGAAAATATTTGATGCCTTTAATGTATACCTAGCATAGCATATATATATAGACACATACATTTCTGAGTTTATAGATAATTGCATGTCCTATCTAACCTACCTTCTTGTGGACTGCAGATATACTTCAGGAAATCTTCTCCTTCATTCCTCAGACAAGTAACAGTTACTTCATCGCTCATCTTAGGCATATGTAATGCTTCCACTTCTTTGTAACGAAGGCGTGCCTCAAACTGATAGAAGAAACCTCATGTAACCTGGAGATTCAGTAGTCAGTTTGAGAGATGCAGCAGCATCTCACAGTCTGACCTGCAGAGGCGGCCGTAGGGAAGCCAAATTCTGCTCTTAGCTTAGCCCTAGGGGATGTGAATCCCCTTCATCAAACATTTGTATACTATATTTTTAATCTTGTCTAGTTAGAACGTTTGGGACAGTTGAATTTAACAACTTAAAGTGGCAATGGTTTTAAAACTAGATACTTCTATGTGTATTTTTCTCCTGTTCAATCCCTATTGTCCTATTCTAAATTGAAAGGTGTGTCTTTAATGCAAATGATGCTCATCATGAGTGCTCATTCTTATGTTCATCTCGTGCCTAAAAGTCATCGTGATGGATTTTTTTCCAGTGACTGAAGTATCTTTTAAAGATGTTACCAAATCATTAAACGCTGATTGCCTTTTTGTTTTGTAAAGAGTGGTTAGTCTAACCGTGGTAGTTTTATATCATATTTCACTTCATACATGCAGTGCTTGATGCCGCTATGTAAGAAAGTGGAACAGAAGACAAGTTTTGTAAGAGAGCCTTTAAGCTATATGGTCTTCAGACAGAAGCTGCCTTTTAGTCTGTTGCGCGTATGTTACTTTCAGTCTATTCTAAGTTGAGAATTTTACTTTATTCCTTAGGGTTACAAAGTCCTCCTGAGATGATCGATGGGGAAGGGGAGAGGGAGAATAGGAAGCAAACTTGTCTTATGCTTGGGGTTTTGAAAGGGAAACAACTGTAACTTTGATAGAGATGATAAGCAAATCTATACAAAGGGTAACTTTCCTATGATGTCCTCAGACAGTTTTATCACTTGATCCCATTATTCAGTGGTGGTTTAGCCACAACATGTAATACATTCTGTTGCCTTTTTTTTCTTTTTTTTTTTTTCTCACCATATATGATTTCTTTCTCAGTCCTCTTAAGAACTCTTTCAGACTCCTGTCACAGGTCATTGTGACCAGAATTACATGGTTTGACTATGTGTAGTATGAAGAGCCACCTTCTCGTGCTTTGCAACTAGGCTGTGCTTATCCTACCTGAGCTGTTCCCTGGTTCTTACGTTGGAAGAGGCATTGATATGAATGCA